>OY740826.1:6893300-6924126 GCA_963514005.1 Raja brachyura | reverse complement strand
GAGTGCGAGCTCCCCAGCGCTGGCGGTGGATGCACGGCCTTGGGGCACAGTCTTGGGTGAAGCTCATAGAAAGGATGTGAGATACACACACAAAACTGGAGTAACTCAGCGGGACAGGCGGCAGCTCTGGAGAGAAAGGAATGGGCGACGTTTCGGACCGAGACCCTTCTTCAGACTAGAGTCAGGGGAGAGGGAAACGAGGGATGCGGACGGTGATGCAGAGAGATGTAGAACAAATGTTGGGCGAGGCCAGAACCAGGGGCCACACAGTCTTAGAATAAAGGAGAGGCCATTTAAAACTGAGGTGAGAACAAATCTTTTTTCACCCAGAGAATTGTGAATTTGTGGAATTCCCTGCCACAGAGGGCAGTGGAGGCCAAATCACTGGATGGATTTAAGAGAGAGTTCGATAGAGCTCTGGGGGCTGGTGGAGTCAAGGGATATGGGGAGAAAGCCGGCACGGGCTATTGATTGGGGATGATCACATTGAATGGCGGTGCTGGCTTGAAGGGCCGAATGGCCTCCTCCTGCACCTATTTTCTATGTTTCTATGTTTCTATCACATTGAATGGCGGTGCTGGCTTGAAGGGCCGAATGGCCTCCTCCTGCACCTATTTTCGATGTTTCTATGTCTCTAAATGAATGAAAGATATGCAAACAAAGTAACGATGATAAAGGAAACTGGCCATTGTTAGCTGTTTGCTAGCTAGCAACGAGAAGCTGGTGCGACTTGGGTGGGGCAGGGATGGAGAGGGAGGGAATGCAGGTGTTACTGGAAGTTAGAGAAAGAACTGCAGCTGGAAAGAACTGCAGAAGATGGTTTAAATCGAAGGTAGGCACAAAATACTAGAGTGACCTCAGAGGGACGGGCAGCATATCTGGAGAGAAGGAGTGGGTGACGTTTCGGGTCAAGACCCTTCTTCAGACCTGACCCGTAACGTCACCTGTTCCTTTTCTCCAGAGATGTTGTCTGGTGCGATGACAATAGACAATAGGTGCAGGAGGAGGCCATTCGGCCCTTCGTGCCAGCACCGCCATTCACTGTGATCATGGCTGATCATCCCCAATCAGTACCCCGTTCCTGCCTTCTCCCCATATCCCCTGACTCCGCTATCTTTAAGAGCCCTATCCAGCTCTCTCTTGAAAGCATCCAGAGAACCGGCCTCCACTGCCCTCTGAGGCAGAGAATTCCACAGTCTCACAACTCTCTGTGAGAAAAAGTATTTCCTCGTCTCCGTTCTAAATGGCTTACCCATTATTCTTAAACTGTGGCCCTGGTTCTGGACTCCCCCAACATCAGGAATATGTTTCCTGCCTCTAACGTGTCCAAACCCTTAACAATCTTATATGTTTCAATAAGATCCCCTCTCATCCTTCTAACATCCAGAGTATACAAGCCCAGCCGCACCATTCTCTCAGCATATGACAATCCCGCCATCCCGGGAATTAACCTTGTAAACCTACGCTGCACTCTCTCAATAGCAGGAATGTCCTTCCTCAAATTAGGGGACCAAAACTGCACACAATACTCCAGGTGTGGTCTCACTAGGGCTCTGTACAACTGCAGAAGGACCTCTTTGCTCCTATATTTGATTCCTCTTGTTATAAAGGCCAACATGCCATTCGCTTTCTTCACTGCTTGCTGTACCTGATGACACAGTGACTCCACCGCTGCGCCACTGGGCCTGTAATCCAGGGATTTCAGGGTCTGTCAGGTGGTGGTGTGTGTTTTTCTACAGTGGGGAACCCTGGTGAAACGAACATTTTTCCGTCAGGCGGGTCGTTCGCCGATGGATAAAGATCACAGAGCAGCTGCAATGAAACCAAAGGGATTTATCGGCTGAATCGCCTTCCACTTTAGCAAAGGGTGGAACAGTGGCTCAGCGGTAGAGTCAGCGGTAGTTGCTCCTCGAGTACAGGAGCAAAGAGGTCCTTCTGCAGTTGTACAGGGCCCTAGTGAGACCACATCTGGAGTATTGTGTGCAGTTTTGCTCCCATAATTTGAGGAAGGACATTCTTGCTATTGAGGGAGTGCAGCATAGGTTTACAAGGCTAATTCCCGGGATGGCGGGACTGTCATATGCTGAGAGAATGGAGCGGCTGGGATATGGGGAGAAGGCAGGCACGGGATATTGAATGGGGACAATCAGCCATGATCACAATGAATGGCGGTGCTGGCTCGAAGGGCCGAATGGCCTCCTCCACCTATTTTCTACGTTTCTATCACACTGAATGGCGGTGCTGGCTTGAAGGGCCGAATGGCCTCCTCTGGAGTTTAGAAGGATGAGAGCGGATCTTATTGAAACATATAAGATTGTTAAGGGTTTGGACAGGCTAGAGGAAGGAAACATGTTCCCGATGTTGGGGGAGTCCAGAACCAGGGGCCACACACAGTTTAAGAATAAGGGGTAAGCCATTTAGAACGGAGACGAGGAAACACTTTTTCTCCCAGAGAGTGGCGAGTCTGTGGAATTCTCTGCCTCAGAGGGCGGTGGAGGCCGGTTCTCTGGATGCTTTCAAGAGAGAGCTAGATAGAGCTCTTAAAGATAGCAGAGTCAGGGGATATGGGGAGAAGGCAGGAACGGGGTACTGATTGGGGATGATCAACCATGATCACATTGAATGGCAGTGCTGGCTCGAAAGGGCCGAATGGCCTACTCCTGCACCTATTGTCTATTGCTCCGCAGCCTGGGAACGGCGGTGCTGGCTTGAAGGGCCGAACGGCCTACTCCTGCACCTATTGTCTATTGTCTGACAGAGCCAGAAACCCGGGTTCAATCCTGACTGCGGGTGCTGTCTAGAAAGAGGAAGAAGATTGGACTTTATTGCCTTCCATCACAGTGGGGAATGTGGGAAATCCGCTGTGGTGGATGTTTATGTTAACTTTCGTGTAGTTGTGCGTCTTGTTGCGTATTGTTTCCAGTACGGCTGTACGGTAATCCGAATTTCACTGTACCTTAATTGGTACTTGTGACAATAAACTGACCTTGAAACCTTGTCCGTACGGAGTTTGCACATTCTCCCCGTGAGCTGCGCGGATTTTCTCCGGTTTCCTCCGCCACTCCAAAGACGTACAGGTTTGCAGGTTAATTGGCTCGCTTTCATTGTAAATTGTCCCAACCGTGCAGGGATCGCTGGTGGGCCGAACGGCCTGTTTCCGCGCTTTTTGTCTCTAATCTAAACTACTCATGAAAGACCCTGACTGCCGCGTACATAACTGACCGGCCGTGTTATTTTCAGGGACCCCCTTATTGTGCCGAGCGTTGGCTGAAGCCTTGTTCTGCATGCTTGAACAGGCAGTGCAGTGGGCAGGCTGCATTGAATTACACTGCTCATGCCCTGAATGTCGGCACAGCCTCTCGCTGCCGCATGGCTCATTATTACTTACAAAATTCATAAGGGGTTGGACAGGCTAGATGCAGGAAGATTGTTCCCGATGTTGGGGAGGCCCAGGGCAAGGGGTCACAGCTTAAGGGTAAGGGGGAAATCCTTTAGGACCGAGATGAGAAGGACTTTTTTCACACAGAGAGTGGTGGGTCTCTGGAACTCTCTGCCACAGAGGGTAGTTGAGGCCAGTTCATTGGCTATATTTAAGAGGGAGTTAGATGTGGCCCTTGTGGCTAAGGGGATCAGAGGGTATGGAGAGAAGGCAGGTACGGGATACTGAGTTGGATGATCAGTCATGATCATATTGAATGGCGGTGCAGGCTCGAAAGGCCGAATGGCCTACTCCTGCACCTAATTTCTATGTTTCTATGTTTCTATCACCCGGACCCCAAGCAATTTTAAAAGAGACTCAGAGCAGTGGGGGGTGGTGTTTCTGCACCGAAGCAGCTCCTTCGAGGAAGCTCATCGGGCTAATGGGCCAAGACTAAAATGTTACAGAGAAAGGTTGAACAAGTTAGGTCTTTATTCTTTGGAGCGCAGAAGGTTAAGGGGGGACTTGATTGAAGTCTTTAAAATGATGAAAGGGATAGACAGAGCTTTTCCCATTGAGGGTGGGGAAGATTCAAACAAGAGGGCATGACATGAGAATTAAGGGACAGACGTTTAGGGGTAACATGAGGGGGAACTTCTTTACTCAGAGAGTGGTGGCTGTGTGGAATGATCTTCCAGCAGAAGTGGTGGAGGCAGGATCGATTTTAACATTTAAAAGTAAAGTGGATAGGTATATGGACGGGAAGGGAATGGAGGGGTATGGTCTGAGTGCAGGTAGATGGGACTAGGGGAAAATAAATGGTCGGCATAGACTGGAAGGGCCGAGAGGGCCTGTTTCCGTGCTGTAATTGTAATATGGTGAAAATGCTGGAGAAACTCAGCGGGTGAGGCAGCATCTATGGAGCGAAGGAAATAGGCCGAAACCTTTAGATTGATGGGCCTGTTTTTTTTAGGCGACTAATTTGTCGCCCCATGTTCGTCTCCTCAGTCGCGCAAAAAGTCGAAGCATCTTTCTGGTCTCCGCTAAATTTTCAACATGTTGAAACATTTTCGGCGACAGTGGGCTTGTCGCCAATGAGCGTAGCCTGACCTCTCGTGACGCAGGAGCTGTCGTAGGTTGTCGCCGGCTTTTCGGCAACCTGCTACGACAGCCACCTAATAAAATCGGCAAGTGGGACAGGCCCGTATCGGAATCAAGGGATATGGAAACACTTTTTCACACAGAGAGTTGTGAGTCTGTGGAATTCTCTGCCTCAGAGGGCGGTGGAGGCCGGTTCTCTGGATGCTTTCAAGAGAGAGCTAGATAGGGCTCTTAAAGATAGCAGAGTCAGGGGATATGGTGAGAAGGCAGGGACGGGGTACTGATTGGGGATGATCAGCCATGATCACATTGAATGGCGGTGCTGGCTCGAAGGGCCAAATGGCCTACTCCTGCACCTGTTGTCTATGTTTCTATAAAGTCACTTTGCCGCCTCAACTCCTTGAGGACCTGAAACCTCGTGACTGATTGTGTATCCTCCCGAATCATTTGTGCGTGACTGTGGGCAAATTTGGGCCCCGTATCTGCGGAAGGACGTGCCGGCTCTGGAGAGGGTCCAGAGGAGGTTTACAAGAACGATCCCAGGAATGAGTGGGTTAACATATGATGAGCGTTTGTCGGCGCTGGGCCTGTACCCGCTGGAGTTTAGACGGTTGAATGGGGGACCTCATTGAAACTCACAGAATAATGAAAGGCCTGGATAGAGTGGATGTGGAGAGAATATGTTTCCACTAGTGGGAGAGTCTAGGACCAGAGGGCACAGCCTCAGAATTAAAGGACGCTCTTTTAGAAAGGAGGTGAGGAGGAATTTCTTTAGTCAGAGGTTGGTGAATCTGTGGAACTCATCGCCACAGAGGGCTGTGGAGGCCATGTCAGTGGATATTTTTAAGACAGACTTGGACAAATTCTTGATTAGAACGGGTGTCAAGGGTTACGGGGAGAAGGCAGAATATGGGATTAGGAGCCATGATCGAATGTCGGAGTCGACTCGATGGGCTGAATGGCCTGATTCTACTCCTATAACGAGTGAACTTGTGAATCATTTAGAAACATAGAAACATAGAAAATAGGTGCAGGAGTAGGCCATTCGGCCCTTCGAGCTTGCACCGCCATTCAATGTGATCATGGCTGATCATCCAACTCAGTATCCCGTACCTGCCTTCTCTCCATACCCCCTGATCCCTTTAGCCACAAGTGCCACATCTAACGCCCTCTTAAATATAGCCAATGAACTGGCCTCAACTACCTTCTGTGGCAGAGAATTCCAGAGACTCACCAGTCTCTGTGTAAAGAATGTTTTCCTCATTTCGGTCCTAAAGGAATTCCCCCTTATCCTTAGACTGTGACCCCTTGTTCTGGACTCCCCCAACATCAGGAACAATCTTCCAGCATCTAGCTTGTCCAACCCCTTAAGAATTTTGTAAGTTTCTATAAGATCCCCCCTCAATCTTCCAAATTCCCTAAATTTGTCCAGTAAACCAGACTTCCGATTCTGAAGAATGGTCTCGACCCGAAACGTCACCTCTTCCATTTCTCCATAAATGCTGTCACCCGCTGAGTCGAGACCCTTCTTCAGACTGAGAGTCAGGGGAGAGGGAAATAGAATTAGATAGTTAGAGAGAGTTAGATAGAGCTCTAGGGGCTGGTGGAATCCAGGGATATGGGGAGAAGGTAGGCACAGGTTATTGATTGGGGACGATCAGCCATGATCACGATGAATGGCGGTGCTGGCTCGAAGGGCCGAACGGCCTCCTACTGCACCTATTTTCTATGTTTCTATGTTTCTATCACATTGAATGGGGCCACAGTCTTAGAATAAAGGGGAGGCCATTTGAGACTGAGGTGAGAAAAAGCTTTTTCACCCAGAGAGTTGTGAGTTTGTGGAATTCACCGCCACAGAGGGCAGTGGAGGCCAAGTCACTGGATGGATTTAAGAGAGAGTTGGATAGAGCTCTAGGGGCTAGTGGAGCCAAGGGATATGGGGACAAGGCAGGCACGGGTTATTGATAGGGGACGATCAGCCATGATCGCAATGAATAGTGGTGCTGGCTCGAAGGGCTGAATGGCCTCCTCCTGCACCTATTTTCTATGTTTTGAGAGTATCACCCATTCCTTCTCTCCAGAGATGCTGCCTGTCCTGCTGAGTTACTCCAGCTTTTTGTGTCAGTCTTCGGTTTAAACCAACATCTGCAGTTCCGACCTGCACTATGGGTTGGGAAGTTTCACTGCATTGCAGGGAATTAGGAGCCTCGAATAGGATGTTCTCAGCTCTTTCTTGAAGTAAGTATTTGTCGGTTGAGGGAAGGGATGAATGACACTTTGATTTCGTTCAGAGATACAGCGCGGAAACAGGCCCTTCGGCCCACCGGGTCCGCGCCGACCAGCGATCCCCCGAACACCAACACTCTCCCACACGCACTAATTTACAATATACCAAGCCAATTAGCCTACAAACCTCTGCGTCTTTGGAGTGTGGGACCAAAACTGGAGCCCCCAGAGCAAGCCCACGCAGGTCACGGGGAGAACGTGCAAACTCCATACAGGCAGCACCTGTAGTCAGGATCAAACCCAGGTCTCTGGCGCTGTAATGAGAGTGGTGGGTCTCTGGAACTCTCTGCCACAGAGGGTAGTTGGGGCCAGTTCATTGGCTATATTTAAGAGGGAGTTAGATGTGGCCCTTGTGGCTAAGGGGATCAGAGGGTATGGAGAGAAGGCAGGTACGGGGATACTGAGTTGGATAATCAGCCATGATCATATTGAATGGAGGTGCAGGCTCAAAGGGCCGAATGGCCTACTCCTGCACCTAATTTCTATGTTTCTAATGCAGCAACTCATAATGGGATTAATCAAACACCTCATATATATATATACATATATATATTTTTGGCAGCTTACACCCCAGCAGTATGAACCTTGGTCACACTAATTTTAAGTAACTCCTGCATTCCAGCCCCCCCCCACCACCCAACCCCTCCCCCCACCCCATCCCACCCAACCCCACCCTAGTCATTATACTAGTTCCCCCGTTCATAGGATCTGGGAGCACCATTAGGCCATTCGGCCCATCAAGCCTACTCTGCCATCCAATCATGGCTGATCTATCTCTCCCTCCTTAAGGGGCTGTCCCACTTGGGCCGCCTCCATTGTCAGAGTGAGGCCCAGCGCACAAAATGGAGGAGCAGCACCTCATATTTGGCTCGGGCAGCTTACACCCCAGCGGTACGAACATTGACTTCTCTAACTTTAAGTGACCCCTTGCTTTCCCTCTCTTTCTCTCTCCATCCCCTTCCCAGTTCTCCGGCCCGTCTCACTGTCTCCGACTACATTTTATCTCTCTACCGCCCACTCCCCTGACATCAGTCATCGGACCTGAAACATCGCCCAATTCCTTCTCCCCATAGATGCCGCCTGTCCCGCTGAGTTACTCCAGCACCTTGTGTCTATCCAGGTTTATTTTCACTTGTGTAATATTGAGTATCTTCTGCCTCATTCCTTTGTCTGTCGATGTCAACGTTCTTAGAGTTGTAACATGGAAACATAGACAATAGGTGCAGGAGTAGGCCATTCGGCCCTTCGAGCCTGCACCACCATTCAATATGATCATGGCTGATCATCCAACTCAGTATCCCGTACCTGCCTTCTCTCCATACCCCCTGATCCCTTTAGCCACAAGGGCCACATCTAACTCCCTCTTAAATATAGCCAATGGACTGGCCTCAACTACCTTCTGTGGCAGAGAATTCCACAGATTCACCAATCTCTGTGTGAAAAATGTTTTCCTCATCTCGGTCCTAAATGGAATTCCCCCTTATCCTCAGACTGTGACCCCTTGTTCTGGACTCCCCCAACATCGGGAACAATCTTCCTGCATCTAGCCTGTCCCGATGTAGAGTGATACATCGTGGAAACTGGCCCTTCGGTCCAACCTGCCCACACCGACCAACCTACACTAGTCCCACCTGCCCACGTTTGGCCCTATATCCCTCCAAACCTGTCCTCTCCATGTACCTGTCCAATTGCTTCTTAAACGTTGCAATACCCCCTTGCCTCAACTACCTCCTCCGGCAGCTTGTTCCATACACCCACCCACTTTGCGTGAAAAAGTTACCCCTCAGATTCCTGTAGAATCTTTCCCCCTTCACCTTAAACCTACGCCCTAGGGTTCTCAATTTCCCCTACTCTGGGCAAGAAACTCTGTGCGTCCCCCCGATCTATTCCTCCCGCGATTTTGTACACCGCTGTGAGATCACCGCGCTCCAGGGAATAGAGTCCAAGGCTGCTCAAGCTCCAGCCCCCGTGTCCTGGCAACATCCTTGTAAATCGTCCCTGCACCCTTTCCAACCTAACAACATCTTTCCTGTAACATGGTGCCCAGAACTGAACAGCGTACTGGAAATGCGGCCTCACCGACGCCTTGTATAACCGCAACTTCTCGCCCTTGTTGTTTTCAGACCGGACTGTTCCAATGTTGTCCTGGCTGATGTCCCACCTTCCACCTTTGGTAAGCCTCTGCTCCTCCGAATCTCTGCTTCCCGTGTTCCCGTTCTTGTTCTCCCTGTCTTCCGCGTTGGATGCTGATCCGGAGAGGTGTTCCGATGGCCTGGATAGAAGTCCCGGGATGGCCTGGAATGGCGGATACGGTAGATGAGGTTGGAGGAGGCGGGAATGTCATATGCTCCGGCCTAGCTGGTTTCCCCGGCAACCGTTTGGCCTTCATCTCAGAGAGAGTTGCGTTCAGCTCAGCGTAGGTTCACCGGGTTAATTCCCAGGATGGCGGGACCGTCATATGCTGAGAGAATGGAGCAGCTGGGCTTGTATACTCTGGAGTTTAGAAGGATGAGAGGGGATCTTATTGAAACATATAAGATTATTAAGGACACGCTAGTGTCGAAACCCTTAATAATCTTAGGGTACACAAAAAGCTGGAGAAACTCAGCGGGTGCAGCAGCATCTAAGGAGTGAAGGAGATAGGCGACGTTTCGGGTCGAGACCCTTCTTCAGACGTTCCTTAATAATCTTATATGTTTCAATGAGATCCCCTCTCATCCTTCTAAATTCCAGAGTATACAAGCCCAGGAAACATGGGCAGGAAACATGTTCCCGATGTTGGGGGAGTCCAGAACCAGGGGCCACACACACACAGTTTAAGAATAAGGGGTAAGCCATTTAGAACGGGGACGAGGAAACACATTTTCTCACAGAGTGGTGAGTCTGTGGAATTCTCTGCCTCAGAGGGCGGTGGAGGCCGGTTCTCTGGATACTTTCAAGAGTGAGCTAGATAGGGCTCTAAAAGATAGCGGAATCAGGGGATATGGGGAGAAGGCAGGAACGGGGTACTGATTGGGGATGATCAGCCATGATCATGTTGAATGGCGGTGCTGGCTCGAAGGGCCGAATGGCCTACTCCTGCACCTATTGTCTATTGAGAGTCAAGGACCAGAGGGCACAGCCTCAGAATAAAAGGAGATGAGGAGGTACTTAGACAAAAAATGCCGGAGGAACTCAGCGTGTGAGGCAGCATCTCTGGAGAGAAGGAATAGGCGACGTTTCGGGTCGAGACTGATGTCGGGGGGGGTGGGGGGGGGGGGGGGGAGTGGACGGTGAATGTGTGGAGGCCAAGTTCAATTGATAATTTTAAGGTGGATTCTTGATTAGTGCGGGTGTCAGGGGTTATTGGGGAGAAGGCAGGAGAATGGAGTTGAGTGGGAAAGATGGAACAGCCAGGATTGAATGGCGGAGATGACTCGATGGGCTGAATGGCCTAATTCTGCTCCCAGAACTCATGAGGTTATATCTTTACCTTCAATCCCAGTTGGAATAACTTCCCCCTGTCTCCATTCCTCTCATTCGTATAGTAAATATCACCAGCAACTTGTCCTGGGCCACCTTTGATCGATGCAAGGGCCAAGATGGCCTCTACAGCAAACGCCTCGACTTCCTTAAAGGGCTGAGGAAGGTCGGCGTGAGCCCGACAACCCTCACCAAGGTCTACAGATGTAGCTTTATCGGGATGGGTGACAGCATCTTCTTGTGTGTGGCGTGCACGGCCTAAAGTTGTTGGACAACTTGTTCTATTTGATCTTCCGTTTGTGCACGTCGAGTTGATTGCATTTGTTGAAACAGGGCGGACCACGTGAAGGTTTCAATCTTCCACCCCCATGACAGCAAGGGGACAGCTCTATCCAAGACCCACAAGAGATCTATCCCTCTCACGATTTTATGCACCCCAATCAGATCACCCCTTATCCTCCTGCGCTCCAAGGAATAGAGTCCAGGCTTACTCAACCTCGCCCTGTAGTCCAGACCCTCCAGACAATTGACAATAGGTGCAGGAGTCTGGGGGAGTCCAGAACAAGGGGTCACAGTCTAAGGATAAGGGGGAATTCCTTTAGGACCGAGATGAGGAAAACATTCTTTACACAGAGAGTGGTGAGTCTCTGGAATTCTCTGCCACAGAAGGTAGTTGAGGCCAGTTCATTGGCTATATTTAAGAGGGCGTTAGATGTGGCCCTTGTGGCTAAAGGGATCAGGGGGTATGGAGAGAAGGCAGGTACGGGATACTGAGTTGGATGATCAGCCATGATCATATTGAATGGCGGTGCAGGCTCGAAGGGCCGAAAGGCCTACTCCTGCACCTATTTTTCTATGTTTCTATGAGTAGGCAGCTCCGGCAGCTCGTTCCATACACCCACCACCCTCTGTGTGAAAAATCTGATTCCTTTTAAATCTTTTCTCCTTCAGTTTGAACCTATATCCTCTGGTCCTCGATTCCCCCGCTCTGGGGAAAAGACTCTATCCGATCTATTCCTCTCATCATTTTGTGTACCTCGATAAGATCTCCCCTCATCCTCCTGTGCTTCATGGAATCCTCTCTGCTTCATCCCGTACTAATCAAGAATCTTATCTGTCTATGGCTTAAAAATATCCACTGACCCAGCCTACTCAACCTCTCCCGATAGCTCACACCCTCTAGTCCTGGGTAATTGGAGGAGCAGCCGCTTGAGCAGTCTGCACCCTAGTGGCATAAACATTGAATTCTCCAATTCCCGGTAGCCCTTGCTGTCTCCTCCCCTTCTCAGCTCTCCCACAGCCCTCGGGCTCCTCCTCTTCCTTTTTCCTTTCTTCCCCCCCCGTTCCCCCCCCCCCCCCCCCCCCCACCCTACATCAGTATGAAGAAGGGTTTTGGCCCGAAACGTTGCCTATTTCCTTCGCTCCATAGATGCTGCTGCGCCCGCTGAGTTTCTCCAGCACTTTTGCCAGGACAAGGGGCCACAGCTTAAGGATAAGGGGGAAATCCTTTAGGACCGAGATGAGAAGGACTTTTTTTCACACAGAGAGTGGTGGGTCTCTGGAACTCTCTGCCACAGAGGGTAGTTGAGGCCAGTTAATTGGCTATATTTAAGAGGGAGTTAGATGTGGCCCTGGTGGCTAAGGGGATCAGGGGGCATGGAGAGAAGGCAGGTATGGGACACTGAGTTGGATGATCAGCCATGATCATATTGAATGGCGGTGCAGGCTCGAAGGGCCGAATGGCCTACTCCTGCACCTAATTTCTATGTTTCTATGTCTACCTTCGATTTTCCAGCATCTGCAGTCCCTTCTTAATCCTCGTAAATCTTTTCTGAACCCTTTCAAGCTTGACGTTATCTTTCCTACAACATGGTGCCCAGAACTGAATGCCATACTCTGCAGCATTGCAGCATGTGTGCCCTTGCATGCCACTCTTAATCAGCCTTAGTCTGGATGCACTGATCAGTGGAAGCGCACTTTCAGTAGCTCCTTCACTGACTCCTCCGCCTGGAAGCATTCGGCGCTGAATTAAGACCGGCAATGCCACACTTATCAAGAACCGGCCATTAAAAATTGATAGTTAATCGATCTGCTCACGGTAAATCGTTGAGTGCAACACAAAACAGTGGGGGAACTCGGTGGAGCGGGCAGCATTTAGACTATTAACGGTGGTGCAGCGGTAGAATTGCTGCCTAAAACCCCTGTCCCACGGTACGAGTTCATTCCAAGAGCTCTCTCTCCCGAGTTTGCCCTGATTCCAACTCAGAGATTTATGGTGATGGCCGCTCGTCGGTACTCGGGGCTCTCGTGGACATTTTTCATCATGTTCAAAATTCTTCACGAGTCTTCCCGTGCTTACCTGCCGTTAGCGAGTCTTCCCGAGTACCTGCCGTTAGCGCTAAGAGACGTCCCCGAGCTCCGACGTACCCGCTCTACATTCATTCTCCGTGCTTACCGCGAGCTTGATTTTTTTTAAACTCGGGAGAGCTCTTGGTATGAACTCGTACCGTGGGACAGGGCTTTTAGAGTTCTTACAGCGCCAGAGACCCGGGTTCGATCAGGACTACGGGAGCTGTCTATACGGATTTTGTACTTTTGTTCCGTGACCTGCGTGGGTTTTCTCCGAGATCTTTGGTTTCCTCCCACACTCCAAAGACGTGCAGGCTTGTAGGTTAATCGGCTTGGTATAAATGTAAATTGTCCCTGGTGTGTGTGGGCTAGAGTTAGTGTGTGGTCGGTGTGGACCCGATGGGCCGAAGGGCCTGTTGCTGCATTGTATCTGTAAACTAAACTGAGCTCAACTTTATAGATACAGGCCCTCTGCGCAGACTAGCGGCCATCTCGCACGCTAGCACTATCCTACACACACGCTAGGGACAATTTACAATTTTTCCGAAGCCAATTAAACTACAAACCCGCGCGTCTTTGGAGCGTGGGAGGAAACCGGAGCACCCGGAGAAAACCCACGCAGGTCACGGGGGGAGAACGTACAAACTCCGCACGGACAGCGTCCGTCGTCAGGGCCCAACCCGGGTCCCTGGCGCTGTGAGGCGGCAGCTCTACCCGCTGCGCCACCGTGCCGCCCAAAATTGCGGGGAGGAAAAGCGGACGCGTGATTCCTCGCCGGAGACTTCGGGCAAGAATTGCAAGACCAGGAGCTGAAGATTGCTGGAGTGTCGAGCACAGCGCCAAATGGTGGAGGAACTCAGGGGAGGGAAATGGACAGGCAACATGGCAGGTTGGGACCCTACCTCAGATTGTTCATCGATGATTTTGTATACATTTGGACAGGCAACTGGATACAAAAGGTTTAGCGGGAAATGGGCCAAAAGTGGGCAGGTGGGAATTGCATAGATGGGGCATCTGGGTCAGCATGGGCTAGTTGGGCTGAAGGGCCTGTTGTACGGCTCTAATACTCTCAGACCCTCTTCTGGAGGAGCACGCGGGGAGTTGCCATGTGCTGGCACCTTCTTGCAACTTCTGAGTCCCTGAACAGTCCAATCTCGGCCCAAGGAGAAATGCTGTTAGTGTCTCAATCAATCGATGAATCAGTCAATTTTATTTGTATCGCACATTTAAAAGTGGATGTAGATCGCGCTCCGGGTCTCGTTCCCATTCACCACGTCGTTACTGACCCAAACTCTACTGCTTGCTGGGCAAAGGTCTCAAGATTTTTAATCAGTGTGTTATGGCAAATTTCCTTTGTACCAAAGTGCTGTACATCAGTGCAGGTACTAATGTGCTACATACAGCGGTACACAGACCTAGCAATACACACATAAAATGGTTACTGCGACCCCTCAGAGGGCCTCAAAAACGCTAGGGAGTAGAACTAGGCTTGGAGTCGATGGAGGGAGCAGTCTGATGAGGAGAGGGATGCTGTTCCACAGTCTAGGTGCTGCAACCGCAGAAGTGCCTAAAGTCACCCCTGAGCTTAAACCTAGACCGCGGGATAGTCAGTAGCCCCAAGTCCCAAGTCGGCCAACCTGAGGGTCCAGGAGGTAGAAGGGTGGGTCATAAGATTTATGATATTGGGGGGTGGGGGGGAAGCCCGTTAAGGGCTTTGTATACGAATAACAGGGGCTTGAAGTTGATTCTGTACTGTACTGGGAGCCAGTGGAGAGAGGAGCTTGAAGTTGATTCTGTACCGTACAGGGAGCCAGTGGAGGGAGGCCAGGATCGGGGTGATGTGGCCCCTTTTACGGGTACCCGTCAGAGGTCTCGCTGCAGAAGACCCAAACTGAAACGTCTCCAGTCCATTGCCTCCACGGATGCTGCCTTACCCACTGAGTCTCTCCGGCACTTTGTGCTTCGTTGCGATATAAAATTGTCGTCTCCTCCAATCTCCCGGCAAAGATCTATCTACATGCTATCCCAGTGTGGAGCGACATCATATACCTGTCTGATTTAGCGATACACCCAATGGAAACAGGCCCTTCGGCCCATCCAGTCCATGCCGACCAGCGATCAGCAATACACTAGTTCTATCCTGCACACAAGGGGTGGATTTGCTGCCTTGCTGTGTCAGAGGCCCGGGCTCATCCCTGACTACGGCTGCTACCTGTACGGAGTTTGCACGTTCTCCCCGTGACCTGCGTGGGTTTTCTCCGGGCTCTTCCGTTTCCTCCCACACTCCAAAGACGTGCAGGTGTGTAGATTAATTGGCTTGGTGTAGAACATAGAAACATAGAAAACATAGAAAAATAGGTGCAGGAGTAGGCCATTCGGCCCTTCGAGCCTGCACCGCCATTCAATGTGATCATGGCTGATCATCCAACTCAGTATCCCGTACCTGCCTTCTCTCCATACCCTCTGATCCCTTTAGCCACAAGGGCCACATCTAACTCCCTCTTAAATATAGCCAATGAACTGGCCTCAACTACCTTCTGTGGCAAAGAATTCCAGAGACCCACCACTCTCTGTGTAAAGAATGTTTTCCTCATCTCGGTCCTAAAGGAATTCCCCCTTATCTTTAGACTGTGACCCCTTGTTCTGGACTCCCCCAACATCGGGAACAATCTTCCAGCATCTAGCTTGTCCAACCCCTTAAGAATTTTGTAAGTTTCTATAAGATCCCCCCTCAATCTTCTAAATTCCAGCGAGTACAAGCCGAGTCTATACAATCTTTCCTCATATGAAAGTCCTGACATCCCAGGAATCAGTCTGGATGATCAGACATGATCATATTCAATGGCGGTGCAGGCTTGAAGGGCCGAATGGCCTACTCCTGCACCTAATTTCTATGTTTCTATGTTCTCCCCGTGACCTGCGTGGGTTTTCTCCGAGATTTTTGCTTTCCCCCCGCACTCCAAGTTTGTATAAATTGACCCTAGTGTGAGTAGGATAGTGCCTGTGTGCGGGATCACAGTTCGGTGCGGACACGGTGGGCCGAAGTTAATGTTTCCGCGCTGTATCTCCAAACAAAACAAAACGAAACAAGGCAGAGCTGCCGGCAAGATACATTTATTCCTGCAGGCAAGATACTTCCCTGCAGGAATAAAAGGGCAAGTAGCGATCCACATTTAATGGTCCCACCACTAACTCTCCCTATCGTAGGGGCGGCACAGTGGTGCAGCAGTAGAGTTGCTGCATTACAGCGCCAGAGACCCAGGTTCGATCCTGCACACAGGCGCTGTCTGTATGGAGTTTTTCTCCGGTTGCTCCAGTTTCCTCCCACATCCCAAAGACGTGCAGGAGTCTAGGTTAATTGGCTTCTGTAAATCGTTCAGTTTAGTTAAGAGATAAAGCGCGGGAAGCAGGCCCTTCGGCCCACCGCGTCCGCCCCGACCAGCGACCCCACATTAACACCATCCCACACACTAGGGACAATTTACAATTAGCGAAAGGATTTGAGTATAGGAGCAGGGAGGTTCTACTGCAGTTGTACAGGGTCTTGGTGAGGCCACACCTGGAGTATTGCGTACAGTTTTGGTCTCCAAATCTGAGGAAAGACATCCTTGCCATAGAGGGGGTACAGAGAAGATTCACCAGACTGATTCCTGGGATGTCAGGACTTTCATATGGTGAAAATCGCAAGAAAGTACTTATCACAAAGTACTGGAATCTTCACTCCTTCACCGCTGCCGCAGCTCTCCAGGTGCGAAGCCACGGACTGTAGCTGGGGATAGAAGCAGCTCGGGAGCGTCCACCGGGACCCGACAGCTGAACTGGCCGCCACTTCAGCGCCTTCTACCGGCCCGCTCACCTTTGGCAGTGCTGTCCGTCGGAACACCTGTCACCTGCCGTTCGCCGACTTCGCTCATGTCAGCGACTTCCTGCAAATCCTTAAATTCCCACAGCCGAGTAACCTCAATCACGCTGTCGGAATTTAAGGACATGAGTGAGGCCAGCGAGCGGCTGGAGAGAGGTTTTTAGACGGAGAGCTGCCAGAGGTGGGCGGGTGGTTCTGGAGTTAAGGTGGCGGCTGATTCCGCTGTCCGGCCCAGCGGCCGCTCGAGCTATTTCTCTCCCCCCCCCCCCCCCCCCCCCCCCGGCCTCAGAGCAGTGTCAGTTCATGCCCCCTTGCAAGGAACGTCGCAAGTGGATGCCCCCGACCCCTCATTCATAACATTTGTGCCCTCCCCGCAAGGTTACCCCGGGCTAGACTCCCCAAACGCTGTGAGAGGAGCTCTCCCCCCACCCCCACTCCCACACCCCGGCAAATACGGTATTAAAACAAAATAAATCACAAAATGTACTTACCTCATCATTGGGACACGACAAACCATGGTTGAAAACCCCGCCAATAAACTTGCGCTGCGCATGCGCAGTATGATTCTGCGCTTGCGCAGTGCTACAAAGGCAGAATTTCTGCTGCCTTCGGCCCCGATTAAAATTGACGGCTTCAGGCAGCGCTGACGGCACGTGGGCTGCACAGAGCTTCCCGTCTCACAAGCGCTGTGGGTGAAAGGCACGGGGAATTATGCCTACCTAGGAGATCAGTCTCTTACATCGGCCTAATTCTCCCATGCCTTTACTATTTATATTTAATAATTGCCATTTCATAATTTTAGTCAGGGTAGGCAGTGCCTGCCTTGCCTACCCTGATGGCACGTGCCTGATCAGGGGGTATAGAGAGAAGGCAGGTACAGGATACTGAGTTGGATGATCAGCCATGGTCATATTGAATGGCGGTGCAGGCTCGAAGGGCCGAATGGCCTACTCTGCACCTATTTTCTATGTTTCTTTGTATCATCGTGAAGATGATATAAAACTTAAGTAGCTTCTTCCCCCGATGTTATCAGACCCTTTAAGGCCACGTCTCCGGCATTCATGAATGAATGAATAAGTTTATTGGCCAAGTATTCACATACTTTATAACAAGAGGAGTCGAGTATAGGAGCAAAGAGGTCCTTCTGCAGTTGTACAGGGCCCTAGTGAGACCACACCTGGAGTATTGTGCGCAGTTTTGGTCCCCTAATTTGAGGAAGGACATTCTTGCTATTGAGGGAGTGCAGCGTAGGTTCACCAGGTTAATTCCCGTGATGTCGGGACTGTCATATGCTGAGAGAATGGAGCGGCTGGGCTTGTACACTCTGGAGTTCAGAAGGATGAGCGGGGATCTCATTGAAACAAGATTGTTAATCCCCTCCCTCTTCCCAGTTCTCCCACCAGTCTGACTGTCCCCGACTACATTCTATCTCTGTGCCGCCCACTCCCCTGACATCAGTCTGAGAAAGGGTCTCGACCTGAAACGTCGTCCATTCCTTCTCTCCAGAGTTGCTGCCTGTCCCGCTGAGTGATTCCAGCATTTGTGTCTACCTTCGGTATGAACATTGACTTATCTAACTTCAAGTAGCCCTTGCTTTCCCTCTCTCTCCGTCCCCTCCCCATTCCCAGTTCTCCCACCTGTCCCCGACTACATTTTATCTCTGTTTGCTTTGTCACCTTCTCCGAGCTAACGATGGTCTACCCTACATTTTCCGTGATTCCCCATCTCTTTCCATGTCTCGTTTTCACACAACTTTGCCCTTCCTTGTATGTGAATACTTGGCCAAAAAACGTATTCATTCACTCATTCTGTGCCCCCCCACTCTCCCCCCCCTCTCCCCTGACTCTTCTTCTTCCGTATGGAGGGGGTGCACAGCCTAAAGTTGTTGGACAACTTGTTCTATTTGATCTTCCGTTTGTCGAGTTGATTGCATTAGTCGAAACAGGGTGGACCACGTGAAGGTTGCAATCTTCCCCCCCCCCCGACTCTCAGTCTGGAGAAGAGCCTCGACCCGAAACGTCGCCCATTCCTCCTCTCCAGAGATGCTGCCGGTCCCGCTGAGTTAAGGGCCTGTCCCACTTGGCCGTCATTTGCGCCTCATTTACGCCTTATATGTAAATTAGGTTGACGTGTGGGGGCGCGCATGCGTTGCGCACGGTGAGGCGTGGAATCTTATGCGGTGGTGCGCGGTATCGCGCGGCGCTCCAGGATTTAGGGCAGGAACGAGATCCTCGCACGGTACCTACGTGACCCGTCGCGGACGCATGCTGATGCATTGGTGTCGTACGCTGGGTCCCGATGTCCCACGTACATCGTGCGACGGCGCATGGTCACGTCACCGTGCGTCAACGTCCTTATGTCCTTGCGTCAACGTCCCGCCGCGCACCGCGGGATATTCTAATGAGGTCACGCACACCAGGCGGCTGCGATGGCGCGTGATTTACGCAAGGCCTCGCGCACCACCACGCGTCGACCTATTTTACACTTGACACGTAAATGAGGCGCAAATGGGACAGGCGGTTAAATCCAGCAATGTGTGCCTGTCTTCTGAGCACCAGTTCCTTAGTCAATGGCAACATGCTGGTTGAATCAGATAAGCTGGGGCTGTTACTCCTGGAGTTTATACCCAACAGTGAGGAGGTATTTTGCTTCTCGTTCAGGAGCAGTGGGAGCTGCGGTTGACTGCACCGCTGCCTAACCCGCCTGTGAATTGCAATTCTCTGCAGGCGTGCGGTTCAGGTGATTAAGCTGCTGTAATTGATTTCGTAAGAGAGACGCTCTCCCGCACAACGCAGTTGAAAGAGGGAGGGGCGATTGTTTTCGTCACCTGGCATGTCCCCCCCCCCCCCCGTCCCCCCCAAGGGAAAGGCTGCACTCGAGATATTTGCTAAGACGTTTGTTGGGAGCGGATCAGCGAACAAAACCCTCACCGCGCTAGCCCGGGCACAAGCGATGCGGGAGAACGCCCGCGCGCCATGAGGCCTTGATCCTCGCCAGTATAAGCAGCAGCGCCTTTCTATATACGTTGTGGTGAGCCTATTTGTGGGCCTATTTTCTTGCCCATCTCCTTCGCTCCATAGATGCTGCTGCACCCGCTGAGTTTCTCCAGCACTTGTGTCTACCTTCTGTTACCTGATGTTGTCGGATTCAATGTGAGGTGAGGGGAAGAACTACGGGTGGAAGCAGAGAGGGAGAAGTCGCTGGAGGAAGGGAAATATTGGGTGAAATATTAGAGGCCGTGTGTTTAAGAAGGAACTGCAGATGCTGGAACATCGAAGGTGGACAGAAATGCTGGAGAAACTCAGCGGGTGAGGCAGCGTCCATGGAGCGAAGGAAATAGGCAAATAGTTTCGGGTCGAAACCTTCTTCAGACTGATATTAGAGGCCCCTGGCTTAACCTGGGTAGCTTGGTTCGATGTTAAAAACTGACTGGCGTCTGAGAAAATGTCATTGGCAAATCTTCACCAGCGGTAGAGTTGCGGCCTCACGGCACCAGAGACCCAGGTTCGATCCTGATCACGGGCGCTGTCTGTACGGAGTTTGTACGTTCCCCCGTGGCCGCGTGGGTTTTCCCCGGGTGCTCCAGCTTCGACAATAGACAATCGGTGCAGGACAATAGGTGCATTCGGCCCTTCGAGCCAGCACCGCCATTCAATGTGGTCACGGCTGATCGTCCCCAATCAGTACCCAGTACCCTGTCTTCTCCCCATATCCGCTTTTTTTAAGAGCCCTATCTAGCTCTCTCTTGAAAGGTGGATGTGCAGTATGTGCAATAACCCATATTGGATATAGGAATCCTATTATCCATTCTATTTATCCATTGTCTTTTTATAGATATGTATATAGCGCTGCAGAAACTGTCCACCTTATCCCCCCCCCCCTTTTTGTTTTGTTTTTGCACTGAGTAGGAGCAGCTTTTAATCTCATTGTACATGTGTATAGTGACAATAAAAGGCATTCTGATTCTGATAGCATCCAGAGAACCGGCCTCCACCGCCCTCTGAGGCAGAGACTTCCACAGACTCACCACTCTCTGTGAGAAAAAGTGTTCCCTCGTCTCCGTTCTAAATGGCCGACCCCTTATTCTTAAACTGTGTGTGTGTGTGGCCCCTGGTTCTGGACTCCCCCAACATCGGGAACATGTTGTTAAAGAAGGAACTGCAGATGCTGGAGAATCGAGGGTTACACAAAAAGCTGGAGAAACTCAGCGGGTGCAGCAGCATCTAAGGAGCGAAGGAGATAGGCGACGTTTCGGGTCGAGACCCTTCTTCAGACCAGTCTGAAGAAGGGTCTGGACCCGAAACGTCGCCTATCTCCCTTGCTCCTTAGATGCTGCTGCACCCGCTGGGTTTCTCCAGCTTTTTGTGTAACCATCGGGAACATGTTTCCTGCCTCTAGCGTGTCCAAGCCCTTAACAAATGGCCAACTCCTGCACCTGTTGTCTATTGTGTGTGTGGGATAGTGCTGGTGTACGAGGGGGTCACTGGCCAGCGGGGTGTCGGTGGGTCGAAGGTCCTGTTTCCGCGCAGCACCTCTAAACAAAATCCGTGCTCCACAAACCTGGATGGAGCGGGGCATGGTGGGGTTGCACCTCTTTGTGAAGCATCCCAGAGGATTGTGAAAGGCTTGAGGTAAGCACAAGCTCTTTCAGAGTACTGTGGAGTGAATGGGAACAAGAGCGAGAGAGGGGCGAAAGGGGAGGGGAAGAGAGAGAGAGGAAGAGGGGGCAGATTGAACAAAGCGCGAGATATTTCCCCAATATCCGTGGATATTTTTAAGGCAGAGTCCGATAATTTCTTGATTAGAACGGGCGTCAAGAGTTCAGTTTAGAGATACAGCACGGAAACAGGCCCTTCGGCCCACCGGGTCCGCACCGACCAGCGATCCCCGCACACTAACACTATCCTACACCCACTAGGGACAATTTTTACATTTACACCAAAGCCAATTAACCTGCTAACCTGCGCGTCTTTAGAAACATGGAAACATAGAAAATAGGTGCAGGAGGAGGCCATTTGGCCCTTCGAGCCAGCACCGTCATTCATTGTGATCATGGCTGATTGTACCCTATCAATAACCCGTGCCTGCCTTCTCCCCATATCCCTTGATTCCACTAGCCCCTAGAGCTCTATCCAACTCTCTCTTAAATCCATCCAGTGATTTGGCCTCCACTGCCCTCTGTGGCAGGGAATTCACAACTCTCTGGGTGAAAACGTTTTTTCTCACCTCAGTCTTAAATGGCCTCCCCTTTATTCTAAGACTGTGTGGCCCCTGCTTCTGGACTGGCCCAACATTGGGACATTTTTTCCTGCATCTAGCTTGTCCAGTCCTTTTACAATTTTATATGTTTCTACAAGTCTGTGGAATTCTCTGCGGTTGAGGGCGGTGGAGGCCGGTTCTCTGGATGCTTTCAAGAGAGAGCTAGATAGGGCTCTTAAAAATAGCGGAGTCAGGGGATATGGGGAGAAGGCAGGAACGGGGTACTGATTGGGGATGATCAGCCATGATCACATTGAATGACGGTGCTGGCTCGAAGGGCCGAATGGCCTTCTCCTGCACCTATTTTCTATGTTTCCAAAGACGTACAGGTATGTAGGTTAATTGGCTTGGTGTAAATGTAAAAATTGAAGGCCAAATGGTCTACTCCTGTACCTATTGTCTATTGTCTATAACATTTCCCCTCATCCTTTTAAACTCCAGTGAATATTCCAGTGCTTCTATGGTGCAGTATAACATTTTGTTTGATAGTCGATCCTGTGAAGAGCCTTTGGGGATGTTTTTCCCAAATTAGCGATGCTATATGAAGGTAAGGTGTTTATTTCTGGCCAGATGTGGGCGATTCTCTCGAGGCTCAGGGCTTGAAGTTGCTTTGTGATTGAGCAGACACCTGCCTGGGACCTGGGTTCTCAGGTAGCTGTTATTGAGTGAACCCAGCCATCTACCGAGGCAGAGACAAAAAGCCCAAAAGCGCTAATTATTAAGTCCCGCAACTGCACCTGATGGAGGGCCTCGACCCGAAACGTCGCAAGAATTACGTTCAATATTTCTTAGGCCCCCTTCGGTCGTGGATGACCATGGGGGTCTCCAGGGCTGGAGGACGCCTGTGCGTGACTTTGTTTAACGTGGGGAGACTGGTGCACAGACAGGCACCTCACATAGAAACATAGAAATTAGGTGCAGGAGTAGACCGTTCGGCCCTTCGAGCCTGCACCGCCATTCAATATGATCATGGCTGATCATCCAACTCAGTATCCCGTACCTGCCTTCTCTCCATACCCTCTGATCCCTTTAGCCACAAGGGCCACATCTAACTCCCTCTTAAATATAGCCAATGAACTGGCCTCAACTACCCTCTGTGGCAGAGAGTTCCAGAGACCCACCACTCTCTGTGTGAAAAAAGTCCTTCTCATCTCGGTCCTAATGGATTTCCCCCTTATCCTTCAGCTGTGACCCCTTGTCCTGGACTCGCCAACATCGGGAACAATCTTCCTGCATCTAGCCTGTCCACCCCTTAAGAATTTTGTAAGTTTCTGTAAGATCCCCTCTCAATATCCTAAATTCTAGAGAGTATAAACCAAGTCTATGCAGTCTTTGTTCATAAGACAATCCTGACATCCCAGGAATCAGTCTGGTGAACGTTCTCTGCACTCCCTCTATAGCAATAATGTCCTTCCTCAGATCGGGAGACCAGAACTGCACGCAATACTCCAGGTGTGGTCTCACCAAGACCCTATACAGCTGAAGTAGAACCTCCCTGCTCCTATACTCAAATCCTTTTGCTATGAAAGCTAACATACCATTCGCTTTCTTCACTGCCTGCTGCACCTGCATGCCTACTTTCAATGACTGGTGTACCATGACACCCAAGTCGCGCTGCATCTCCCCTTTTCCTAATCGGCCACCATTTAGATAATAGTCTGCTTTCCTATTTTTGCCACCAAAGTGGATAACCTCACATTTATCCACATTATACTGCATCTGCCAAACATTTGCCCACTCACCCAGCCTATCCAAGTCACCTTGCAGTCTCCTAGCATCCTCCTCACAGCTAACACTTCCCCCCAGCTTAGTGTCATCCGCAAACTTGGAGATATTGCCTTCAGTTCCCTCATCCAGATCATTCATGTATATTGTAAATAGCTGGGGTCCCAGCACTGAGCCTTGCGGTACCCCACTAGTCACTGCCTGCCATTGTGAAAACGACGCGTTTACTTCTACTCTTTGCTTCCTGTTTGCCAGCCAGTTCTCTATCCACATCAATTCTGAACCCCCAATGCCGTATGCTTTAAGTTTATATACTAATATAAGGACTCACGGTCCTTGACAGATCTGGGTCAGGATCCAGTGACATGGAGTCCAAGACGACCGGAGACCCTTTTCTGCTGCAGCCTTCATCCGCCTTCCCAGCCGTTGTGACGCTCCGCTAAGGTCGGCCATCGTCCTCCGCCTGTTCCACCGTTGTGGTCTTGGTCGGATCGCTCTTTGTCAGAGACCTCCCCCTCGACCTTACCGCCATGGGTGGCCCTACCAGGAGCATCGCTCCAGATGGCATCGCTCTCAGGATCTCAGGTCCATACGAGCTTCTCCACCACGACAAGGTGACAATCCACGGAGAATTCACTATTTATAGCAGTCGAATTAGGCCATTCAGCCCATCGATGCCACTCCGCTGATCTCTGCCTACTAACCACTTCTTCCTGCCTTCTCCCCATATCCCTTGACACCTGTTCTAATCAAGAATTTGTCCATCTCCACCTTAAAAATATCCACTGACTTGACCTCCACAGCCCTCTGTGGCAAAGAATTCCACAGATTAACCACCCTCCTCCTCGCCACATCCTTGGATGAATCATCGGAGATGTCCTCATTCGTCAGGAAACGGGGGTTCCCCTCTCCCATTGTAGATGAGGCTCTTCTAACTAGATGAGGGTCTCTTCGATATCCCGCAGCTCCGCTTTTGCTCCCTCCCCCTCTCCCCCCAATTCGTAACAAGGGCAGAGTCCCTCTTGTCCTCACCTTCCACCCCATCAGCCGTTGCAGTTCTTTGTTTCTTCAAGTGCGGGGAGGGGGACACGGTCTACTTTGTAACTTTGTCAATGCCCTGTACACGGTGGCACTTTGCCTGGCGCGGAAATCGGCAACAAAACGTGCAGGGGACGCAGTGTCTTGGCAGGCCGCACGCGCACACACGCGTGGCTTCGGCCGCGGGCCCTGTGGACGGTAACACCGGGAGCTGACCTGATTGGCGACCGACTCCGAACTGTAGCAACAGCAGCTTGGTCCGGCCCAAATCGTGGGGCTTGAATCGGCCCGACCGCGGGGCCTTTCATCGCCCGGCGGGGGCTTCAACATCAGGAGCCTCGATCGCCTCGATGCAGCAGTTTGATTTTAATGGTGAACGGACCGATTCAGCCCTCAGAAAGCGTCTGATAAAGTCCGGATTACAAAACATGGGGGGGCAGGATTGTCCCCCACCTCTCAAAGCAGGGGTGGGGGAACTTGTCCCCCCTGTCCCCCCCAGGATTTCCACCCATGCCTTTGCATACCTTGAGTATTCAACCGTAAATAGACGTGGGTTAAAAAAATGTCCAGAAAGCCGGGGGAAAATTCATATTGATTAGCCTTGAGTTGTGATCTTCTTGACAAAGGGAAAAAAAGTTTGTATGAATCTGGTTGGGTGCCTTTTGATTGTTGTATGTTATTAATTTGTCAATGCATCATTTGCCTGTGTTTATCGCAGTTTAGGTGCCGCATGCTGTTCATTTTGACTCGAGGCCAGATAATTCTCACAGGGTAAAATGCAGTGCAGTGCCTTTCACAGCCTGAAGGGCCTGTCCCACTTGGGCGGTCATTTACGCGACAGGCCGGTCGCGACCGTCCCGCGCGTCATCGTGCGTCCTCAGAGCCGTCTGGAGCGCGTGACGTCATTTGAAGATGGACACAAAAATGCAGGAGTAACTCAGCGGGACCGGCAGCATCTCTGGGGAGAAGGAACGGATGATGTTTCGGGTCGAAACTCTTTTTCATTCTGAAGAAGGGTCTCGACCTGAAACGTCACTCATTCCTTCTCTCCAGAGGTGCTGCCGGTCCCGCTGAGTTACTCCAGCATTTTGTGTCCATCTCCAATCGTCTTGGCCCCGCTCTGAGAGTAGGAGTGGGGGGCGGATCCGGATCTGCAACGGCTGTGAGCACCAGGCCGAGCTCGGTGATCTCTTGCCCGCTGCTTCTGCTGCTGTTGGAGGTGAGGCGTTGCACCGCGCCAGGGTGTCCCACTTTGGCCGTCATTTATGCGACATGCCGGTGGCGGGCGAAGATTCCGTGTAGCACGAAATCCGGGAGTGTTGCGCGATACTACGCGCAACTCCACACTCCTCCACGCCATTCCATGCGCCCGTCTCTCGCTACCCACACGCTACCAGGTCGCGTAAATGTCACGCAAATGACGGCCAAGTTGGGCAGGCCCTTGAGGGTATGTCGCAGCGGTTTGTAGGCCGTGAAGCAGCCTTGCACCTCGCAGTCCCCAGTACACAGTGTGTACCATATCAGCCAGCGCACTCAAGCTACAACGGGACATGGGAACGGGGTTGAGAGGGAACGATCGATCAGCCATGATTGAACGACTGAGTAGACTTTAGTTTAAGGAAGGAACTGCAGATGCTGGTCGACACCGAAAATGGAGACAAAATGCGGGAGTAACTCAGCGGGACAGGCAGCATCTCTGGAGAGAAGGAATGGGTGACGTTTCGGGTCGAGACCCTTCTTCAGCAGACTGTATTAGCCGGGACATCCTGTATTTTGGGCTAAATTAGTTTGTTCCGTTCGGGACCGCTCTTGTCCCGTATTTGACCGCTACTACTCGGGTCGAGGGGGCTGTCGGGTCGGACCCCGCCTCACCCGTCCCCGACGTAGTGCATCCCGTGGAGTGCAGCAGCAGCAGCAGCGCCTCGCCCGTGGCCCCGTCGGTCGCTCGGCAGCCCGGCCAGCTGTCCGACCTTCGGGCCTTCGCTGACCGCCGACTCCACCACCGCCCCTCCTTCTCACGGCTGATCGTCGGTTCGTGAGTTGGACGGGGCGCCGGACTTTGCGCGCGGCCCCCGGGGCCAAAACTCCTCAGCCGGCCCGCCGGGCTGGGCTTTGTGTGCAGTCCAGCACCCGGGGCCGACTCATCATTCACCCAGACACAGCCCAGTCGGGCAACGAATTGCCGTCGGGGAATCTACACGCCTCTAGTGTGTGTGGGATAGTGTTAGTGTGCGGGGTGATGGCAGGTCAGCGAGGACTCAAAACTTTTTGGAACGGAGCCATTTAGAATGGAGACGAGGAAACACTTTTTCACCCAGAGTTGAGAGTTTGTGTTGTCTGCCTCAGAGGGCGGTGGAGGCCAGTTCCCTGGATGCTTTCAAGAGAGAGCTAGATAAAGGCCCTGTCTCACGGTGCGAGTTGACACACGAGTGACCCAGAGTGACAGACTCGTGGTTGTGTACGATATTCCAAGTTGATGTGCAAGTGTTTGAGGCGAGTTCCCACGGGTATGGTAATCTGCGATGTTCCGAGATCGTCTCCAGAGTTACCAAGTTCCCCTCCCGTTTGCTCTTGAGTTACCAAGTTCCTCTCCCGCTCAGGGCGTGTGTTGTTGCTGCAGTCCGGGATTCGCATTTAAAGCACTCGGTTATCTTCAGCAGTGCAGGCGAGGACAGGTTTGGGGGGGGGGGGGGGGGGCGAGGGATGGTGGAATTGGGAGAAGGCAAAGACTATGGGTGGGGAGTTGTGAGAGGGGGGGCTAGGAACAGCATCTGCGAAACGGGTAGTCAACCTTTAGGGTCCCAGCCCGAAACATCCCTATACATTTTATGATTTCCCTCCAAAGATGCAGTCTCCCGTGGTTTGTTTGCACAACTCTCTTCCCTCTCTCTCCCAACATTGGGGGGGGGGGGGGAACGACAAGATAGTTTAAACGGACCTTACCCCCACTTCATGCTTCTGTTGCGCATAATTCAGCAGTAAAACCTCTCTTCCCCTTACCCAGCGACGCCCGATTCCTCGCACCCCCACAAGTTCACATCGACGAGGGAAGAATGAGCGGGGAGTCTGAAGAAGGGTCCCGACCCGAAACATCACCCATCCCTTCTCTCCAGAAGCGATGCCTGTCCCGCTGAGTTACTCCAGCATGTTTGTGTCTATCGTCGGTGTAAACCAGCATCTGCAGTTCCTTCCTACACACGGACAGTGAAGTGCCTCGGCCAAATTAGGAACATTAGGATTCTCTGATGTGAAGGTAGTCTGGTTTGCGTTTCTTACACTTGATCATATCCGAAACTAAAGTATAGATAGACACAAAATGCTGGAGTAACCCGGCGGGACAGGCCGCATCTCTGGAGAGAAGGAATGGGTGGCGTTTTGGGTAAGTCTGAAGAAGGGTCTCGACTCCATTCCTTCTCTCCAGAGATGCTGCCTGGTCCGCTGAGTTACTCCAGCATTTTGTGCCTATTAAAGAGTTCCCACGGTAGACGCACGAATCACTAAAGTTAACGCACGGGCCACTACGATATAACTCTGAGTTTAAATGTTTCAATTTTAAACTTGACCACGAAATTTGACTCGTGGAAAAAGTCAAACATGTTTGACTTTTTTCACGAGTTCACAAGTTTCACAGGTGCCTGCCGTTAACGCCACGAGTGGACAAGTTGATCGCGCGAGTTCCGACGTTCCCGCTACGTTGGCTGTACGTGATCACCACGAGTGAAAACTCGGGGTCACTCGTGGGCCAACTCGCACCGTGAGACAGGGGATTAAGGCTCTTAAAGACCGCGGAGTCAGGGGATATGGGGAGAAGGCAGGAACGGGGCTACAAGACATTCTTGCCATAAAGGGAGTACAGAGAAGGTTCACCAGACTGATTCCTGGGATGTCAGGACTTTCATATGAAGAAAGACTGGATAGACTCGGCTTGTACTCGCTAGAATTTAGAAGATTGAGAGGGGATCTTATAGAAACGTACAAAATCTTTAAGGGGTTGGACAGGCTAGATGCAGGAAGATTGTTCCCGATGTTGGGGAACTCCAGAACAAGGGGTCACAGTTTAAGGATAAGGGGGAAGTCTTTTAGGACCGAGATGAGAAAAACATTTTTCACACAGAGAATGGTGGGTCTCTGGAATTCTCTGCCACGGAAGGGAGTTGAGGCCAGTTCATTGGCTATATTTAAAGAGGGAGTTAGATGTGGCCCTTGTGGCTAAGGGGATCAGAGGGTATGGAGAGAAGGCAGGTACGGGATACTGAGTTGGATGATCAGCCATGATCACGTTGAATGATGGTGCTGGCTCGAAGGGCCGAATGGCCTACTCCTGCACCTATTGTCTATGTTTCTATGATTGGGGATAATATCAAGAGAGAGCTAGATAGGACTTAAAGATAGCGGAGTCAGGGGATATGGGGAGAAGGCAGGAACGGGGTACTGATTGGGGATGATCAGCCATGATCACATAGAATGGCGGTGCTGGCTTGAACGGCCGAATGGCCTCCTCCTGCACCTGTTGTCTATTGTCTATTGTCTATAAACTAAACCAAAACTAGAAAATCTGCTCCCGAAATCCCGGGGGTACGAAGCCTTGACTCTTGACCCCCCCCCCTGCCCCCACACTGCGTTGCGTTTGTCCTCTTTCATGCCCTTGTCCAACCTCTCCCTCCGCTGACGTCTGGTGAGGTCACAGAGGCCCCGTTGTAAATGGAACGAAGTAACAATGACCCTCGCTGGTCACCGGTGACGTCACAAGTGGGACGAGCTTTTGGATAAGAGTTGCTTTGATGAAAACTCTGGGTGGCCTAGACGATTCATGGTTAGTATCTTGCCCCGGCTTGCTCATTGCTAACTTCTGGCTGCGTTGCAGATGGCGCTGGGAGCGAGTGTGTTTCTCACAGTCGGCGGCCATCTTGTCCAACGCCCCCTCCTCCATTAGTCGATGTAAGTGGGCCATTTCTGCCACAGACTGAGGCAAACCCTACTTGGAATTTCTTTCAATGGTTGCTCAGACCTCCCCGGAGCAGATGTCATTCGTGCAATATTAGTTGGGGGTGGGTTCCCGAGGACAATTTTTTAGTTTATTTGTTTCAGAAAGAACAGCCGTTGCTGGAAAAATCGAAGGTAGACAAAAAATGCTGGAGAAACTCAGCGGGTGAGGCAGCATCTATGGAGCGAAGGAATAGGCGACGTTTCGGGACAAGACAGATGTGGGGGGGGGGGGTGGGAAGAAGAAAGGAAGAGGCAGAGACAGTGGGCTGTGGGAGAGCTGGGACTACCTGAAATTGGAGAAGTCAAGGTTCGTACCACAGGGGTGTAAACTGCCCAAGTGAAATATGAGGTGCTGCTCCTCCAATTTGCGGTGGGCCTCACTCTGGCCATGGAGGAGGCCCAGGACAGAAAGGTGGGATTGGGAATGGGAGGGGGAGTTGAAGTGCTGAGCCACCGGGAGATCAGGTCGGTTATTGCGGACCGAGCGGAGGTGTTGGGCGAAGCGATCGCCGAGCCTGCGCTTGGTCTCACCGATGTAGATCAGCTGACACCTGGAGCAGCGGATGCAACAGATGAGGTTGGAGGAGGTGCAGGTGAACCTCTGCCAAACCTGGAACGACCGCTTGGGGCCTTGGATGGAGTCGAGGGGGGAGGTAAAGCGACAAGTCCAAGATAAAGTCCAGTATAGTCCGATCAAGATAGTCCACTGGTCTCCAATGAGGTAGATAGTGGCTGAGGACGGCGCTCTAGTTGTCGGTAGGATGGTTCAGTTGCCTGATAACCGCTGGGAAGGTTTTTCTTAATCCCTCGTCTCCTCGATGGTTGTCACTACTGTAGAATGATCGAGGAGGGGGGGGGGGCATGGCAGCGCAGCGCGAGAGTTGATGCCTCACGGCGCCAGAGACCCAGGTTCGACCCGGACTATGGTTGCTGTCTGTGCGGAGTTTGTACGTTCTCTCCGCCATTTTTCTCTGGGTTTCCTCCGCAGCTCCAAGGACAATAGACAATAGGTGCAGGAGCAGGCCATTTGGCCCTTCGAGCCAGCACCGTCATTCAATGTGATCACGGCCCAATCAGTACCCCGTTCCTGCCTTCTCCCCATAATCCCCCGGACTCCGCTATCTTTAACAGCCCTATCTAGCTCTCTCTTGAAAGCATCCAGAGAACCGGCCTCCACCGCCCTCTGAGGCTGAGAATTCCACAGACTCACCACTCTCTGTGGAAAAAGTGTTTCCTCGTCTCCGTTCTAAATGGCTTACTCCTTATTCCTAAACTGTGTGTGTGTGGCCCCTGGTTCTGGACACCCCCAACATCGGGAACATGTTTCCTGCCTCTAGTGT
>OY740826.1:6798300-6888300 GCA_963514005.1 Raja brachyura | reverse complement strand
CCACTCTCTGTGAGAAAAAGTGTTTCCTCATCTCCGTTTTTTTTTTTTGTTTTTTTGTTTTTGTTTTTTTTTTGCTTTATCGAGTAGAAACAGATAGCAAAAGAAATAAAGGACATATAAGAGAAGCTGAAAAGATTGAAATGGTAGGAGAAAATAAAGAGAAGAGAGATTAGGAGAGATCTACCTATTTCGTATTTTTGCCCATCCCTCACCCGGCTCTAAACCATTTAATTTCTGAGGTTATGTTATGTTGCACCATATGCTTGCAAAAAAGGTGGATAAAAGGAGACCAAGTCTTTGAGAATTGGTCTACTTTGCCTAGTAGGAGAAATCTCATTTCTTCAAGATGAAGCGTTTCAGACATATTTGAAATCCACATTTTGAATGTTGGCGTGGTTGCGTTTTTCCAAAATTTGAGTATAGGTTTTTTTGCTTTTATTAGACCGTAATTAGGAAGAGCTTCTTGGAATATAGTTAGTTTACTTCCCTCTTCCATTGATCCAAAGATAATCACTTCTGTATTGGGGTTCAATTTTGTGTTAAATAGTTTTGTAAAAAATCCAAAAATTTAATTCCAAAATTTATACAGTTTTATACACGAGACAAAGGAATGTGCTATAGTGGCATTTTGAGTAAGACGGTTGTCACAGATGGGGGAAACATTTGGGAATATATTATTCAGTCTAGTTTTAGAATAATATAGTCTATGTAAAATTTTTAATTGAATTAGGTTATGTCTTACATTAATTGAGCATTTATTTACATATAATAAAAAATGTTCCCACCTATCTCATCTATCCATTCTAAATGGCTTACCCCTTATTCTTAAACTGTGTGTGGCCCCTGGTTCTGGACTCCCCCAACATCGGGAACATGTTTCCTGCCTCTAGCGTGTCCAAACCCTTTATTATCTTATATGTTTCAATGAGATCCCCTCTCATCCTTCTAAACTCCAGAGTGTACAAGCCCAGCCGCTCCATTCTCTCAGCATATGACAGTCCTGCATTCCTGGAAAAAGCATGTCAGAGTGCATCGATGGTGTGCGAAGTGGTGGGAAGAAGAAAGGAAGAGGCAGAGACAGTGGGAGAGCTGGGAAGGGGAGGGGAAGGAGGGAGAAAGCAGGGACTACCTGAAATTGGAGAAGTCAATGTTCATACCGCTGGGGTGTAAACTACCCAAGCGAAATATGAGGTGCTGCTCCTCCAATTTGTGCTGGGCCTCACTTTGACAATGGAGGAGGCACAGGACAGAGAGGTCGGATTGGGAATGGGAGGGGGAGTTGAAGTGCTGAGCCACCGGGAGATCAGGTCGGTTAACGCGGACTGAGCGGAGGTGTTGGGCGAAGCGATCGCCAAGCCTGCGCTTGGTCTCAGCAGCTGACACCTGGAACAGCGTACGCAGTAGATGAGGTTGGAGGAGGTGCAGGTGAACCTCTGCCGCACCTGGGAAGACCGCTTAGTCCGAGGGTCACCAATGAGGTAGATAGTAGTTCAGGACCGCTCTCTGGTTGTGGCGGGATGGTTCAGCTGCCTGACAACAGGCCCCGCTTTCTCCGAACCCTCTGTACTCGTTCTGTCGTGTGGATCCCAGGGTGCTTCACCTGTGGGCTAACCAAGTTCAAACCAAGTTGAACATTACTTCTCTAATTCCCAGGAGGCGAACCCAAGCATTTGCGTTCTTCCGCAGCTGCATTGCGGAAGTACGCAGCCCTGGACTCGCCTCCGTAGAGCTTAGACACTTACACAGCAGTGGAAGCAGGCCCTTCGGCCCACCGAGTCCATGCCGACCACCATCCTACGCACTGGGCACAATTTACAGAAGCCACTTAACCTGCAAACCTGCGCGTCTTTAGAAACATAGAAACATAGAAATTAGGTGCAGGAGTAGAGGCCATTCGGCCCTTCGAGCCTGCACCGCCATTCAATATGATCACGGCTGTACGGTGGAGCAGCGGTAGAGTTGCTGCCTTATGGCGTCGGAGTCCTAGGTTCGATCCTGACTATGGGCGCTGTCTGTACGGAGTTTGTCTGTTCTCCCCGTGGGTTTTCTGCGGGTGCTCCTGTTTCCTCCCACACTCCAAAGACGTGCGGGTTTGTAGGTTAATTGGCTCCTGTAAGTTGTCCCCTGTGCGTGCAGGAGAGTGTTAGCTGGTCGGCGCAGAGCCGGTGGGCCGAAGGGCCTGCCTCCAGGCTGGGAATCTTACTGTAAAATGGCTAGAGCGAGGGTTGTGTACTTCTGCAGAGCAGAGGTGTGGACGTCCGCCAATCCACAGCTGCAGCCAAGAGAGACCGCGTGCTAAAGAAACCACTTGGGTTCACCTCCTCCTCCTTCTTCTTCTTCTTGCGTGTGGCGTGCACAGCCTAAAGTTGTCGGACAACTTGTTCCATTTGATCTTATTTGGCTGTGCATGCCAGCTTGATTGCATTCGTCGAAACAGGGCTGGCCACATGAAGCTTGCAATAGAAACATGGACATAGAAACATAGAAATTAGGTGCAGGAGTAGGCCATTCGGCCCTTCGAGCCTGCACCGCCATTCAATATGATCATGATCCAACTCAGTATCCCGTACCTGCCTTCTCTCCATACCCTCTGCTCTCCTTAGCCACAAGGGCCACATCTAACTCCCTCTTAAATATAGCCAATGAACTGGCCTCAACTACCCTCTGTGGCAGAGAGTTCCAGAGACCCACCACTCGCTGTGTGAAAAAAGTCCTTCTCATCTCGGTCCTAAAGGATTTCCCCCTTATCCTTAAGCTGTGACCCCTTGTCCTGGACCTCCCCAACGTCGGGAACAATCTTCCTGTCCAACCCCTTAAGAATTTTGTAAGTTTCTATAAGATCGCCTCTCAATCTCCTAAATTCTAGAGAGTATAAACTGAGTCTATGCAGTCTTTGTTCATAAGACAGTCCTGATATCCCAGGAATCAGTCTGGTGAACCTTCTCTGCACTCCCTCTATGGCAAGAATGTCTTTCCTCAAATTTGGAGACCAAAACTGTACGCAATACTCCAGGTGTGGTCACACCAAGACCCTGTACAACTGCGGTAGAACCTCCCTGCTCCTATACTCAAATCCTTTTGCTATGAATGCTAACATACGGGTCGGTTTGGTTTCGGGTTGGTTCTGAAGAAGGGTCTCGACCCGAAAGGGACGTCACCCATTCCTTCTCTCCAGAGATGCTGCCTGTCCCACTGAGGAACTCCAGCTTTTTGTGTCTATTTTCGGTTTGTATGTAAATTCACCCTTGTTTGTTGTGAATGGGTGACATAGAACTCGTGTGAACGGGTGAACTGGTCGGTGTGGACTTGTTTCAATAAACAATAGACAATAGGTGCAGGAGTAGGCCATTCGACCCTTCGAGTCAGCATCGCCATTCAATGTGATCATGGCTGATCATCCCCAATCAGTACCCCGTTCCTGCTGCCTTCTCCCCATATCCCCTGACTCCGCTATCTTTAAGAGCCCTATCTAGCTCTCTCTTAAAAGTATCCAGAGAACCGGCCTCCACCGCCCTCTGAGGCGGAGAATTCCACAGACTCACAACTCTCCGTGTGAAAAAGTGTTTCCTCGTCTCCGTTCTAAATGTCCCACCCCTTATTCTTAAGCTTCCATGCTGTGTCCGTTAAAACAAATTGTGACCTTTTAAAGGAGTGGGACTGCGCTGGAGTTGTCAGCCGTGACTAGGTCATTATGGGATGTTCTTGGACAGGGCGGTACGGTGGAGCAGCAGTTGAGTTGCTGCCTTATAGCGTCGGAGTCCTAGGTTCAATCCTGACTACGGGCGCTGTCTGTACGGAGTTTGTCTGTTCTCCCCGTGGGTTTTCTCCGGGTGCTCCTGTTTCCTCCCACACTCCAAAGACGTGCGGGTTTGTAGGTTAATTGGCTCCTGTAAGTTGTCCCCCGTGCGGGCAGGAGAGTGTTAGCTGGTCGGCGCGGAGCCGGTGGGCCGAAGGGCCCGCCTCCAGGCTGGGAATCTTACTGTAAAATGGCTAGAGCGAGGGTTGTGTACTTCCGCAGAGCAGAGGTGTGGACGTCCGCCAATCCACAGCTGCAGCCAAGAGAGACCGCGTGCTAAAGAAACCACTTGGGTTCACCTCCTCCTCCTTCTTCTTCTTCTTGCGTGTGGCGTGCACAGCCTAAAGTTGTCGGACAACTTGTTCCATTTGATCTTATTTGGCTGTGCATGCCAGGTCGATTGCATTCGTCGAAACAGGGCTGGCCACATGAAGCTTGCAATAGAAACATGGACATAGAAACATAGAAATTAGGTGCAGGAGTAGGCCATTCGGCCCTTCGAGCCTGCACCGCCATTCAATATGATCATGGCTGATCATCCAACTCAGTATCCCGTACCTGCCTTCTCTGCATACCCTCTGCTCTCCTTAGCCACAAGGGCCACATCTAACTCCCTCTTAAATATAGCCAATGAACTGGCCTCAACTACCCTCTGTGGCAGAGAGTTCCAGAGACCCACCACTCGCTGTGTGAAAAAAGTCCTTCTCATCTCGGTCCTAAAGGATTTCCCCCTTATCCTTAAGCTGTGACCCCTTGTCCTGGACCTCCCCAACATCGGGAACAATCTTCCTGCATCTAGCCTGTCCAACCCCTTAAGAATTTTGTAAGTTTATCTCCCACCCTTGTTCACCTCCTGATGAATTGGAACTGAGAAACAGCGAGGTCCTGTTAAACGTTTAGAGCAGGGGTCTACTTTAGGTTGGAAGGCCGCACTAAGTTAGCTGTACTCTAACAAGGCCGTATCCACGAAACTCCAATTAGATGTACTTCAAAATGCACGTTACTCTGTAAAAATCTAACTACTATGTACTAACTTCAAGAAAATGAAAAAATGTTAAAGTTAACTAGCCTTTTAATGACTTTGTTGTGACTGCTTTTTGTGGGAAAGCATTTGAATATTTGGTTGCAACATGGAGGTAGGCAGTTTCAGCTGATCTTCTGGATGGGTATCCGCCATTTGTGACCTTAAGGGCGTCTTGATTTGGGTTGGGTAGGAGAATGTAGATTCGCAGCAATAAGCAAGATAGCACTTTTTGTGCATGTCAGAGTTAACGTACATTCTAGACGCGCACTCAAACTAAATCACGCGCAGAACAGGTGTAAAGTTTGAGACCACGTAAGGCCCTGTTGTGACTAGCACAAAGAAAACACGTCCGACATCTTGTAAGTAAGGTTTAATCTCCACAACCGACTTGGAAACGCCTCCAAGGTCACCTAACCTCAATCACGGCGGCACAGGCATTTATATTAAAGGGGCACTGGCATTTATATTACATATACATCACATCTCCCCCTTTACTATAATTACAATTCTCCCCCTTTACTATAATTACAATTCTCTCCCTTCCCTTAAATTACCTTACATCTCCCCCTTCAACGTTGGTCAAAACTAATAACTTGAACCTTTAATCAATTTAATGTGGATAAACTACCCCAAATAACAAAGTGCTCTTTATACTACAAAACTATTAAATAATTGCCCAACAATTTTACATAACAAGTCGAGTCGGGGGGTTTTTGACAATCGCCCACTTCTCGTGCGAGTCGTATTTCCAACTCGTTCTGTCATAGAAACATAGAAACATAGACAATAGGTGCAGGAGTAGAGGCCATTCGGCCCTTCGAGCCTGCACCGCCATTCAATGTGATCATGGCTGATCATCCAACTCAGTATCCCGTACCTGCCTTCTCTCCATACCCCCTGATCCCTTTAGCCACAAGTGCCACATCTAACGCCCTCTTAAATATAGCCAATGAACTGGCCTCAACTACCTTCTGTGGCAGAGAATTCCAGAGACTCACCACTCTCTGTGTAAAGAATGTTTTCCTCATTTCGGTCCTAAAGGAATTCCCCCTTATCCTTAGACTGTGACCCCTTGTTCTGGACTCCCCCAACATCGGGAACAATCTTCCAGCATCTAGCTTGTCCAACCCCTTAAGAATTTTGTAAGTTTCTATAAGATCCCCCCTCAATCTTCTAAATTCCAGCGAGTACAAGCCGAGTCTATCCAATCTTTCCTCATATGAAAGTCCTGACATCCCAGGAATCAGTCTGGTGAATCTTCTCTGTACCCCCTCTATGGCAAGGATGTCTTTCCTCAGATTTGGAGACCAAAACTGTACGCAATACTCCAGGTGTGGCCTCACCAAAACCCTGTACAACTGCAGTAGAACCTCCCTGCTCCTATACTCAAATCCTTTCGCTATGAATGCTAACATACCATTTGCTTTCTTCACTGCCTGCTGCACCTGCATGCCTACTTTCAATGACTGGTGTACCATGACACCCAGGTCTCGTTGCATCTCCCCTTTTCCTGTCGTATTTCTGTTGTGTGCGAGAACCTTGTGATGCGGCCTGTGATAGTTCTTTTGAGTCTGGGTGACGAGCTCCTTCTAGGAGAGGGGTTCCTCCTTGTGGGAGAGTGTTCGCACTTGTCTGCTGCTCTTGTGGTTAAAATAGCCCTCATGGCTTACTAATGGTTTTTTTTTTACTTTCTTTATTAGAAGTAAGTACATAATAAAAACATTTTAGACGTAACAGTCATACATTATTAATATTGCCAATATTATCAATTATTTAATAGCTCTACTATATATTTTTTATTTTTTTATATAGATTGAAAATAATAGAGAGAGAGAGAGAGAGATAACTAAAAAAACAAGAAGGTATAATAAAAAAGAATGGAATAATTAACTAATGATACATCATTGGAGATACGTTCGTAAATTATAAAATGTAACTCTTCATCTAATCCTTAATTCGGGTTTCAGTCAGGTTCTCGTGCCGAACCGGTTTGCCCCCTCAGATGGTCAATGAATGTCAAATCAAAAGTCAAAAGAGTTTATGGTCATGTGTCCCTGACAGGACAATGAAAATCTTTCTTTGCATAGCACAACAGAACATAGTAGGCATTGACTACAATTCTATACATAAATACACCCATGAATTAATAAATTAATAAAGTGCAAATAACAGATGGAGGGATATTAATGTTCAGAGTTCCGAGCCGGGTTTAATAGCCTGATGGCTGTGGGGAAGTAGCTATTCCTGAACCGGGTTGTCGCAGTCTTCAGGCTCCTGTACCTTCTACCTGAAGGTAGCGGGGAGATGAGTGTGTGGCCAGGGTGGTGTGGGTCCTTGATGATGCTGCCAGCCTTTTTGACGCAGCGACTGCGATAGATCCCCTCGATGGAAGGAAGGTCGGAGCCGATGATGGACTGGGCAGTGTTTACTACTTTTTGTAGTCTTTTCCTCTCCAGGGCGCTCAAGTTGCCGAACCAGGCCATGATGGAGACCATATTCTGATAAAAAGCTCTTGTTCGTCCATTAAGACAAGTCTAGTTCTTTCCAAATGTAGGGTCTCCGACATTTCCGTAATCCACATTTTGATTGTGGGGGTTCTGGGGCCTTTCCAAAATTTTAATATTAATTTTTTTCCCCAAATTATTATACTACAGTCGAGAAAGTTTGATTTTATTCTGTAGTCGATGATTTTGATTTAAAGTAGACTAATTCTCCAAAACGTGGCCTCCTTTCACAACAACAGAATGGTTGAACACAAATTTTAAACCAATGCTTGGGAGGGGTGAGTGGGGGGGGGGGGGGGGGGGGGACAGTGGGACATATCTCCATTTTTTTAAATTTTATCTTCTTGCACTTCTTTGGCAGTTCAGAGGTTTTTTCTTCCTCTCTTTTTTGTATCTTTCTTCTATTTCTTCATTCTTTCCTCTGTTACAAAAAGTAGTAAACACTGCCCGGTCCGTCATCGGCTCTGACCTCCCTTCCATCGAGGGGATCTATCGCCAGTCGCTGCCTCAAAAAGGCCGGCAGCATCATCAAGGACCCACACCATCCTGGCCACGCACTCATCTCCCCGCTAGCTTCAGGTAGAAGGTCCAGGAGCCTGAAGACTGCAACGTCCAGGTTCAGGAATAGCTACTTCCCCACAGCCTTGGTTCTTGGTTACTTGGTCCTCCAAAATATTCCAACTGGAATAGCCATCAGGCTATTAAACTCGACTCGGACAAAACTCTGAACATTAATAACCCATTATCTGTTATTTGCATTTAATCAGTTTATTTATTCATGTGTACAGTTTTGGTCTCCTAATCTGAGGAAAGACATTCTAGCCATAGAAGAGAGTACAGAGAAGGTTCACCAGACTAATTCCTGGGATGACAGGACTTTCATATGAAGAAAGACTGGATAGACTCGGCTTGTACTCGCTGGAATTTAGAAGATTGAGGGGGGATATTATAGAGACTTACAAAATTCTTAAGGGGTTGGATAGGCTAGATGCAGGAAGATTGTTCCCGATGTTGGGTAAGTGCAGAACAAGGGGTCACACAGTTTAAGGATAAGGGGGAAGTCTTTTAGGACCGAGATGAGAAAAACATTTTTCACGCAGAGAGTGGTGAATCTGTGGAATTCCCTTCCACAGAAGGTAGTTGAGGCCAGTTCATTGGCTATATTTAAGAGGGAGTTAGATGTGGCCCTTGTGGCTAAAGGGATCAGGGGGTATGGAGAGAAGGCAGGTACAGGATACTGAGTTGGATGATCAGCCATGATCATATTGAATGGTAGTGCAGGCTCGAAGGGCCGAATGGCCTCTACTCCTGCACCTATTTTCTATGTTTCTATGTGTGTATATATTTATATAATGGTATATGGACACAATGATCTGTTCTGTATTCAGGCCGTCTATAATTCTGTTGTGCTGAAGCAAAGCAAGAATTTCATTGTCCTATCAGGGACACACGACAATAAACTCTTGAATCGTGAATCTCTTTTTCTCGATTGATGTATCAATTTATAAAATGTTAAAAATGAAGCTCCAGGAAAATTGTATAACTGTCATGCCGACTGCGTTATTCTTGGACAATTGCTTCGAATACAATAAACATGTGGATTACAAAGTGTTAAAGAAGGAACTGCAGATGCTGGAGAATCGAGGGTTACACAAAAGGCTGGAGAAACTCAGCGGGTGCAGCAGCATCTAAGGAGCGAAGGAGATAGGCGACGTTTCGGGCCGAAACCCTTCTTCAGACTCCAACATGTCTGACACACTACATCTTGTGAATATTAGACTTGTCTTGGCTGAAAAACCAGATCATTCTTCCAAGACATGGACACCCTTCACCGATTTCTTGCAAGGATAGCATGGCGCGACACAACCTTGGGTTTAAATCCAACTATGGGGTGGGTGAGGGGGGTGGGGAGGGACGAGAGGCAAGTATATCACACCTTTTATCTCTCTTTTTCTTTTTGTTCTTTTTTTTTCTATCTCTCTCTCTCATAGAAATATAGAAACATGGAAAATAGGTGCAGGAGTAGGCCATTCGGCCTTCGAGCCTGCACCGCCATTCAATATGATCATGGCTGATCATCCAACTCAGTATCCTGTACCTGCCTTCTCTCCATACCCCCTGATCCCCTGAGTCTATACAGTCTTTCTTCATATGAAAGTCCCGACATCCCAGGAATCAGTCTGGTGAACCTTCTCTGTACTCCCTCTATGGCAAGAATGTCTTTCCTGAAATTTGGAGACCAAAACTGTACGCAATACTCCAGGTGTGGTCACACCAAGACCTGTACAACTGCAGTAGAACCTCCCTGCTCTTATTCTCAAATCCTTTTGCTATAAATGCTAACATACGGGTCGGTTCGGCTTCGGGTTGGTTCTGAAGAAGGGTCTCGACCCGAAAGAGACGTCCCCCATTCCTTCTCTTCAGAGATGCTGCCTGTCCCACTGAGGAACTCCAGCTTTTTGTGTCTATCTTCGGTTTGTATGTAAATTGATCCTTGTTTCTATAAGATTCTATAAGATCCCCCCTCAATCCACTAAATTCGAGCGAGTACAAGCCGAGTCTATCCAGTCTTTCTGTGGCAGAGAATTCCACAGATTCACCACTCTCTGTGTGAAAAATGATTTTCTCATCTCGGTCCTAAAAGATTTCCCCGTTACCCCCTCTCTCTTCTCTCTTTCTTTTACCCACTCTTTGGCTACACTACTTTGGTTATTCTACGGGTCCTATCTTTGCTCGTCTCATTTTTTCTCTTTCGGGGAAGGTTATTGGCTGTAACCTTCCCTCCATTGACGAACCGTACACTGCAAGGGCCAGGAAGCGAGCGGGCAAGATCATCTCTGACCCCTCTCACCCTGGCCACAAACTCTTTGAATCACTTCCCTCTGGAAGGCGACTCCGGACCGTCAAAGCCGCCACAGCCGCCAGACATAAAAACAGTTTTTATCCACGAGTAGTTGCTCTACTCAACAGCCAACAATCTGTAGCCTCCCTTTGATCTGGTATTGTGTTGGTTCACATGCTTGATCAATGGTGTTTTATCATTAATGTCTTATTATTATTAATGTTTGAGCCATTCGTAACTGTCACTGTATGTCATGTTGCTACTTGTGGGTGGAGCACCAAGGCAAATTCCTTGTATGTGAATACTTGGCCAATAAACTTACTAACCTAATCTTTCTTGTTCTTTCTCTTTTCTTTTCTTCTAATTCCAAGCTAAAAAGTCAAAATTGATGGCGTACAATAACTGTATAATTTTATATGCCTTGTGCATTTGCACAAATAATAAATACAATTAAAAAAAGAAATAATAAAATAAAATAAACATTAACATTTTTTTATTTTTTTTAAATAATCTTACACGCTCGCCAATATGGATGAGTTAATTGCCTTTCATTGTGGTTTCAGTGGGATATCGGAGTCCTGTCCAGCCCGGGGAGTTGAACCATGAGCTCGGTCGCTGTGCTGACAGCCGAGCGCTTTGCTGAGCATCGCAGCGGTTTGGGGGACCAGGAGACCAGAGGTCAGTGCTGCCGTCCCCGTGACTGGGGCCTCCCATTCAGTAGAGGATGGGTTCGCCGGCCGGCACGGACTCGGTGGGCCGAAGGGCCTGTTTCCGCGCTGTTTGTCTCTAAACTAAACTAATCTAAACTAGTCACGAAAGATCCTGACTGACGATGGACAATAGACAATAGTTGCAGGAGGAGGCCATTCGGCCCTTCGAGCCAGCACTGCCATTGAATGTGATCATGGCTGATCATCCCCAATCAGTACCCCGTTCCTGCCTTCTCCCCATATCCCCCTGACTCTGCTTTCTTTAAGAGCCCTATTTAGCTCTCTCTTAACAATAGACAATAGGTGCAGGAGGAGGCCATTCGGCCCTTCGAGCCAGCTCCGCCATTGAATGTGATCATGGCTGATCATCCCCAATCAGTACCCCATTCCTGCCTTCTCCCCATATCCCCCTGACTCTGCTATCTTTAAGAGCCCTATTTAGCTCTATCTTGACAATAGACAATAGGTGCAGGAATAGGCCATTCAGCCCTTCGAACCAGCACTGCCATTCAATGTGATCATGGCTGATCATCCCCAATCAGTAACCCGTACCTGCCTTCTCCCCATATCCCCTAACTCCGCTATATTTAAGAGCCCTATCTAGCTCTCTCTTGAAAGCATCCAGAGAACCGGCCTCCACCGCCCTCTGAGGCAGAGAATTCCACATACTCACAACTCTCTGTGAGAAAAAGTGTTTCCTCGTCTCCGTTCTAAATGGCCTACTCCTTACTCCCAAACGCACAGCAGTGGGAGGTGGTGTTTCTGCACCTTCTGCGGGAGCAGGTGAAACATCACCTATTCCTTCACTCCATAGATGCTGCCTCACCCGCTGAGTTTCCCCATCATTTTTGTCTACCTTCGATTTATCCAGCATCTGCAGTTCCTTCTTAAATGTTTCAATTCAACATGACTTCATTATCACACAGATAAAACATAGCTGCTGGAGTTGGTCATTCGGCCCTTCGAGCCAGCACCGCCATTCAATATGATCATGGCCGATCATCCAAAATCATTCCTGCTTTCTCCCCATATCCCTGGTTAACCCTCAGAACTAAATCTAACTCTTTTGAAAACATCCAGTGAATTGGCCTCCACTGCCTTCTGTGGCAGAGAATTCCACAGATTCACCTCTCTGGGTGAAGAATGTTTTTCCTCATCTCAGTCCAAAATGGCCGACCCCTTATTCTTAAACAGTGTGTGGTTCTGGACTCGCCCAACATGGGAACATTTTTTTCCTGCATCTAGCCTGTCCAATCCTTTAAGAATTTTATATGTTCACATGTACTCAGGGTACGATGAAATTCTTTGTGTTTTGCATTCAACCCGATAAAAAATAATACAGCAAACCTCACCCAGGCTACTGCAGGCTTCACCCCCCCAACTCCCCCCGTCGGGGCCCCCCCCTTCGATTTCAGCATCGCCTCCCCCCACCCCCTCCAGGCCCCACGTCGATCTTGTCGGCCCCTCTTCATTCATCGATGCCTCTGGCCCCCTTTCCCCCGGTGGTCCCCACACCGTGATGCTCTCAGCGGGCCCCCCTGCTCCTGGCGATGCGGGTCCCCTGATGGAGCGGGGCCCCCTAAGTAGTTCCCCCTCAGTGGTTAGTGGTTGCACGCATCACCTGTGGCCCCTCCTCATTCTCAGGCCCCTCCTCATTCTCAGGCCCCTCCCCATTCTCAGGCCCCTCCTCTTTCTCAGGCCGCTCCGCATTCTCAGGCCCCTCCTCATTCTCAGTCCCCTCCTCATTCTCAGGCCCCTCCTCAGTCTCAGGCCCCTCCTCATTCTCAGGCCCCTCCTCAGTCTCAGGCCCCTCCTCATTCTCAGGCCCCTCCTCATTCTCAGGCCCCTCCTCAGTCTCGGGCCCGTCCTCATTCTCGGGCCCCTCCTCACTCTCGGGCCCCTCCTCAGTCTCAGGCCCCTCCTCAGTCTCAGGCCCCTCCTCATTCTCAGGCCCCTTCTCATTCTCGGGGCCCCTCATTCTCAGGCCCCCCCTCAGTCTCAGGCCTGTCCTCATTCTCAGGCCCCTCCTCATTCCCAGGCCCCCCTCATTCTCAGACCCCTCCTCATTCTCAGGCCCCTCCTCATTCTCAGGCCCCTCCTCATTCTCAGACCCCTCCTCATTCTCAGGCCCCTCCTCATTCTCAGGCCCCTCCTCATTCTCAGGCCCCTCCTCATTCTCAGGCCCCTCCTCATTCTCAGGCCCCTCCTCATTCTCAGCCCCCTCCTCATTCTCAGGCCCCTCCTCATTCTCAGGCCCCTCCTCATTCTCAGGACCCTCCTCATTCTCAGGCCCCTCCTCATTCTCAGGACCCTCCTCATTCTCGGGGCCCCTCCTCATTCTCGGGGCCCCTCCTCATTCCCGGGGCCCCTCCTCATTCTCAGGCCCCTCCTCATTCTCGGGCCCCTCCTCATTCTCATCCCCCCTCATTCTCAGGCCACTCCTCATTCTCAGGCACTTCCTCATTCCCGGGCTCCTCCTCATTATCAGGCCCCTCCTCACTCTTAGGCCCCTCATTCTCGGGCCCCTCCTCATTCTCAGGCCCCTCCTCATTCTCAGGCCCCTCCTCATTCTCAGGCCCCTCCTCATTCTCGGGCCCCTCCGCACACATCGCGACGTTCGGCTACAGAAGCATTGATACCTGTGGTGACGTCCTGATCTTCATAAGTTCATAAGTGATAGGAGCAGAATTAGGCCATCGAGTCTACTCCACCATTCAATCACGGCTGATCTATCTCTCCCTCCTAGCCCCATTCTCCTGCCTTCTCCCCATAACCCCTGTCACCCGCACTAATCAAGAATAGAAACATAGAAAACAGGTGCAGGAGGAGGCCATTCGGCCCTTCCAGCCAGCACCGCCATTCATTATGATCATGGCTGATCGTCCCCAGTCAATAACCCGTGCCTGCCTTCTCCCCGTATCCCTTGACTCCACTAGCCCCTAGAGCTCTATCTAACTCTCTCTTAAATCCATCCAGTGACTTGGCCTCCACTGCCCTCTGTGGCAGGGAATTCCACAAATTCACAACTTTCTGGGTGAAAAAGTACTTTTCTCACCTCAGTCTTAAATGGCCTCCCCTTTATTCTAAGACAGTGGCCCCTGGTTCTGGACTCACCCAACATTGGGAACATTTTTCCAGCATCTAGCTTGTCCAGTCCTTTTATAATTTTATATGTTTCTATAAGATCTCCCCTCATCCTTCTAAACTCCAGTGAATACAAGCCTAGTCTTTTCAATCTTTCCTCATAGTCAGTGGATATTTTTAAGGCAGAGATAGACAGATTCTTGATTAGTGTGGGTGTCAGCAGTTATGAGGAGAAGGCAGGAGAATGGGGTTGGGAGGGAGAGATAGATCAGCCATGATTGAATGGCGGAGTGAACTTGATGGGCCGAATGGCCTAATTCTGCCTCCTATCACTTATATGACAGTCCCACCATCCCAGGGATCAATCTCGTGAACCTACGCTGCACTGCCTCAATCACAAGGATGTCCTTCCTCAAATTAGGGGACCAAAACTGTACACAATACTCCAGATGTGGTCTCACCAGAGCCGTATACAACTGCAGAAGAACCTCTTTACTCCTGTACTGAAATCCTCTTGTTATGAAGGACGACAGTCCATTAGCTTTCTAGAATCTATCTACAAGAAAACATCCATTGTCATGGCCTCCACAGCCGTCTGTGGCAATGAAGAAACAAGGTACGGCAGATGCTGATGTACAATTAAAAAAACGCAAAAAAAAAAGCCTCACTGCGCCAGAGGCCCGGGTTCGATCCTGACCGCGGGTGCTGTCTGCACGGAGTTTGCACGTTCTCCCCGAGACCTGCGGGGGTTTACTCCGGGCTCTCGGGTTTTTCCCCCCCGCACTCCAAAGACGTGCAGGTTTGTAGATTGGACGCAAAAAGTGTGAAGTCACCCGTTCCATCTCTCCAGAGATGCTGCCTGTCCGAAGAAGGGTCTCGACCCGAAACGTCGCCTATCTCCTTCGCTCCTTAGATGCTGCTGCACCCGCTGAGTTTCTCCAGCTTTTTGTGTAACCCTCGATTCTCCAGCATCTGCAGTTCATTTTTTAACAACATGCTGCCTGTCCCGCTGAGTTAAGGGCCTGTCCGACCTGCCGATCATTGACTGACGTATCAGGTCACCGAAAAATTTGGGGCGTGATGCGGCGCGATAACGTATTGACTATTGACGAGCGGTATTTTTTCAAAGTGATTTTTTGAAATGTTCAAAAACTGATTGTCACCGAAAAAGATCGCCAAGTTGGACAGGCCCTTTCTGTCCATTTTACGGGTTAAACCAGCATCTGCAGTTCCTTCCAACGCAGGTTTTGTGCAGTAATTGGCTTTGGCACACGTGTTTTCAAAGTGAACGTCGTGCCTTGTCCGTGTCGCTCACACCTGTCCGTTGCCGCCCACACATCTGCAGGTGGCGTGTCCGAGGATGAAGCTTATATTCCGACTTACCTGGAGGCTTTCCCACCCCTCCCTGAGAAGGGAGCACCGGGAGACAAGTCCGGAGAGCCAGTGGGAGCATGGAGCAGAATCCGACCCATCAAATCTTCTGTCATCACCCAGGTACGCCACAAATCCGGAAGAACGTTTTTAAATTTTTATGAAAGAAAGTCTTTTGATACTGGGGACCTTGCAAAAAAGGACGGAAAGGTGGCGCAGTGGTACCTTTTTTTTAGGGTAGACAAAGTAAGTAAGTATGTACGTTTATTGGCCAAGTATTCACATACAAGGAATTTGCCTTGGTGCTCCGCCCACACGTAACAACATGACATACAGTGACAGTTACCAATGACTTGCTGGAGAAAATCAGTGGGTGAGGCAGGATCTATGGAGCGAAGGAAATAAGCAACGTTTTGGGTCGAGACCCTTATAACCATATAACAATTACAGCACGGAAACAGGCCTTCTCGGCCCTTCCAGTCCGTGCCGAACATTTATTTTCCCCTAGTCCCATCTACCTGCACTCAGACCATACCCCTCAATTCCCTTCCTGTCCATATACCTATCCACTTTACTTTTAAATGTTAAAATCGATCCTGCCTCCACCACTTCTGCTGGAAGATCATTCCACACAGCCACCACTCTCTGAGTAAAGAAGTTCCCCCTCATGTTACCCCTAAACTTCTGTCCCTTAATTCTCATGTCATGCCCTCTTGTTTGAATCTTCCCTACCCTCAATGGGAAAAGCTTATCCACGTCAACTCTGTCTATCCCTTTCATCATTTTAAAGACCTCTATCAAATCCCCCCTGAACCTTCTGCGCTCCAAAGACTGATGTGAGGGTGGGGGGGCGGAAAGAAGAAAGGAAGAGGTGGAGACAGTGGGCTGAGGGAGAGCTGGGAAGGGGAGGAGAAAGCAGGGACTACCTGAAATTGGAGAAGTCAATGTTTATGCCGCTAGGGTGCAGACTGCCCAAGCGGAATATGAGGTGCTGCTCCTCCAGTTTGCAGTAGGACTCACTCTGGCCATGGAGGAGAAAGGTCGGATTGGGAATGGGAGGGGGAGTTGAAGTGCTGAGCCACTGGGAGATCAGGTTGGTTATTGCGGACTGAGCAGAGGTGTTGGGCGAAGCGATCGCCAAACCTGCGCTTGGTCTCACCGATGTAGAGCAGCTGGCACCTAGAGCAGCGGATGCAATAGATGAGGTTGGAGGAGGTGCAGGTGAACCTCTGCCGCACCTGGAACGACTGCTTGGGATGGAGTTGAGGGGGGAGGTAGAGCGACAAGTGTAGCATCTCCTGCGGTTGCAAGGAGAAGTACCAGGGGAGGGGGTGGTTTGGGTGGGAAGGGACGAATTGACCAGGGAGGTAGCAGACTCTGCGGAAAGCAGACAGGGCAGGAGATGGGAAGATGTGGCCAGTGGTGGGATCCCGTTGGAGGTGGCAGAAATGTCAGGGGATTATTTGTTTAGGGTAGACAAAAATGCTGGAGAAACTCAGCGGGTGAGGCAGCATCTATGGAGTGAAGGAAATAGGCAACGTTTCGGGTCGAGACACTTGCGGAGATTTACGAGGATGTTGCCAGGGCTCGAGGGGCCTGAGCTGCAGGGAGAGGTTGAGCAGGCTGGGTCTCTATTTCTTGGAGCGCAGGAGGATGAGGGGCGATCTTATAGAGGTGTACAAACCCATGAGAGGAATAGATCGGGTAGACGCACAGAGTCTCTTGCCCAGAGTAGGGGAATCGAGGATCAGAGGACATCGGTTCAAGGTGAAGGGGAAAAGATTTAATAGGAACCTGAGGGGTAACTTTTTTCACACAAAGGGTGGTGGGTGTATGGAACGAGCTGCCAGAGGAGGTAGTTGAGGCTGGGATTATCCCAATGTTTAAGAGACAGTTAGACAGGTACATGGATAGGACGGGTTTGGAGGGATATGGGCCAAACGTGGGCAGGTGGGACTAGTGTAGATGGGGCATGTTGGCCGGCGTGGGTAAGTTGGGCCGAAGGGCCTGTTTGCACACTGTATCACTCTAATTTCCATGTGACTTGTCACATGTGTTCATTCATTTATTGCTACCTCACAACACCAGAGACCCAGGTTCGATCCTGACCACGGGTGCTGTCTGTACGGAGTTTGCACGTTCTCCCCGTGACTTGCGTGGGTTTTGTCCGAGATCTCCGGTTTCCTCCCACACTCCAAAGACGTGCAGGTTTGTAGGTTAATTGGCTTGGTGTAAATGTAAAAATTGTTCCTGATGAGTGTAGGACAGTGTCAGTGTGCGGTGATCGCTGGTCGGCACGGACCCGGTGGGCCGAAGGGCCTGTTTCCGCGCTGTATCTAAACTAAACATACCGGTTTGTGGGTTAATTGGCTTTGGTAAAGATTGCAGTGTGTGGGATAGTGTTAGTGTACGGGAATTGCTGGCCGGCAAGTTATCAACTTAAGTGCAGGAGTCAACAGACAACAGACAATAGACGCAGGAGTAGGCCATTCGGCCCCTTCGAGCCAGCACCGCCATTCACTGTGATCATGGCTGATCATCCCCAATCAGTACCCCGTTCCTGCCTTTTCTCCCCATATCCCCTGACTCCGCTATCTTTAAGAGCCCTATCTAGTTCTCTCCTGAAAGCATCCAGAGAACCGGCCTCCACCGCCCCCTGAGGCAGAGAATTCCACAGACTCACAACTCTCTGTGAGAAAAAGTGTTTCCACGTCTCCGTTCTAAAAGGCTTACCCCTTATTCTTAAACTGTGTGTGTGTCCCCTGGTTCTGGACTCCCCCAACATCGGGAACATGTTTCCTGCCTCTAGCGTGTCCAAGTCCTCGTGGCCAAGTCATTGCAAAGCAGGGTTTGACCGTCAACTGCTGGAGACCATTCAGAAGCACGGAGAACACAATTATATGCCAGGCTGCATTACTCGAATATCAGGGAGGATATCCTCTCATTCACTACAACAGTCACACCTCCTTTAGTGTAGTTTAGTTTGAAGACACAGCGAAGAAACAGGCCCTTCGGCCCACCGAGTCCGCACTAACCAGTGATCCCCGCACGCTAACACTATCACACACACACACACACACACACACACACACACACACACACACACACACACACGAAGCCAATTAACCGACAAACCTGCATTGGAGTGCGGGAGGAAACCGGAGCACCCCGGAGAAAACCCACGCGGTCACGGGGAGAACGTGCAAACTCCGTACAGACAGACAAGCACCCGTAGTCAGGATCGGACCGGGGGCTCTGGCGCCACGAGGCAGCAACTCCACCGCTGCGCCACCGTGCAGACGACAGAACAGCCTATTTGTTTAAAACACGCAAGATAAACAGGGACGGGGAAGATTTATGTGCAGGAAGGAACTGCAGACGCTGGTTTAAACCAAAGATAGACACAAAAAGCTGGAGTACCTCAGCGGGTCAGGCAGCATCTGTGCAGACTGAAGAAGGGCCTCGACCCGAAAACCTCCACCTATCCCTTTTCTCCAGAGATGCTGCCTGACCCGCAGAGTTACTCCAGCATTTTGTGTCCGTCGCCGGTGTAAACCAGCATCTGTACTTCCTCCCTACACATTAAACTGATCTCATCTGCCTGTGCATGATCCGTATCCCTCTATAACCCGACACTTCCATAAGCCTCTCTAAAAGGAGGCTTCATAGCAAAAGGATTTGAGTATAGGAGCAGGGAGGTTCTACTGCAGTTGTATAGGGTCTTGGTGAGACCACACCTGGAGTATTGCGTACAGTTCTGGTCTCCAAATCTGAGGAAGGACATTATTGCCATAGAGGGAGTGCAGAGAAGGTTCACCAGACTGATTCCTGGGATGTCAGGACTGTCTTATGAACAAAGACTGCATAGACTCAGTTTATAGAATTTCTAGAATCTCTAGAATTTAGGAGATTGAGGGGGGATCTTATAGAAACTTACAAAATTCTTAAGGGGTTGGACAGGCTAGATGCAGGAAGATTGTTCCCGATGTTGGGGAGGTCCAGGACAAGGGGTCACAGCTTAAGGATAAGGGGGAAATCCTTTAGGACCGAGATGAGAAGGACTTTTTTCACACAGAGAGTGGTGGGTCTCTGGAACTCTCTGCCACAGAGTGTAGTTGAGGCCAGTTCATTGGCTATATTTAAGAGGGAGTTAGATGTGGCCCTTGTGGCAAAGGGGATCAGAGGGTATGGAGAGAAGGCAGGTACGGGATACTGAGTTGGATGATCAGCCATGATCATATTGAATGGCGGTGCAGGCTTGAAGGGCCGAATGGCCTCTACTCCTGCACCAAATTTCTATGTTTCTATGTTTCTAAAAGCCACTGTCGTATATGCCACCATCACCACCATCAGATTTGTAGCTGTTGCCAGGGGTAAAACACATTATCCAGCGACTGTGACTGACGTATCCTGCATATCTTTCATTGGTTTAGTTTAGAAACACAGCGTGGAAACAGGGCCCTCCAGAGCCCACGCCGACCAGCGATCTCCCGTACACTAAGAGTCTGAAGAAGGGTCTCGACCCGAAACGTTGCCCATTTCCTTCGCTCCATAGATGCTGCCTCACCGGTTGAGTTTCTCCAGCATTTTTGTCTATCCCCGTACACTGATATTATCCTACACACACTAGGGACTGTTTACAATCTTCACCGAAGCCAATTAACCTACAAACTGGTATGTCTTTGGAGTGTGGGAGTAACCCGGAGCACCCGGAGGAAACCCACGCAGGTCACGGGGAGAACGTACAAAGGCAGCACCCGTGGTCGGGATCGAACCGAGTCTCTGGCGCCGTGAGGCGGCAACTCTACCACCAGTACTGCCCCTGTCACAGCTTTGGCAAGATTCGCGGAAATCATCCCATGTTGACTGTTTATTAAAGGAAGGACTGTTTATTGTAGAATTCCAGCGCTGTTAGTGACTCATATCCCCTCTCTGCCTGTGCGAGAGTAGGTCGGGTGTTCATATTGGTCAAGGAGAGGCAATCAGTGTTGGAGGTTTGTCTGGAGGCTTGGATGACTACACTGATCCATATCCGGCTTGGTATAATGTCAAATTGTCCCTAGTGTGTGTGTGTGCGATAGAAACATAGACAATAGGTGCAGGAGTAGGCCATTCGGCCCTTCGAGCCAGCACCGCCATTCGACATGATCATGGCCGATCATCCACAATCAGTACCCGTTCCTGCTTTCTCCTCATAATCCCTTGATTCCGTTAGCCCTAAGAGCTCTATCTAACTCTCTCTTGAAAACATCCAGTGAATCGGCCTCCACTGCCTTCTGTGGCAGAGAATTCCACAGATTCACAACTCTCTGGGTGAGAAAGTTTTTCCTCATCTCAGCCCTAAAATGGCCGACCCCTTATTCTTAAACTGTGTGTGACCCCTGGTTCTGGACTCCCCCAACATCGGGAACATGTTTCCTGCATCTAGCCTGTCCAGTCCCTTAAGATTTTTATATGTTTCTATAAGATTTTCCTCTCTTCCATCTAAATTCCAGTGAATACAAGCCCAGTAGACCCAGTCCTTCATCTTGTTGTGTTTTATAACTGTTGGCAGCACAATTTCCCTCCTGGGATCAAAAAAGTTGCATCGTACTGTATCGTACGTGCGGAGTTTTTCCCATGTTAGAGTTTTCCCACCAGTCGAGTTGCTGTCTGTACGGAGTTTGCACGTTCTCCCCGTGACCCGCTGGGTTTTCTCCGAGACCTTCGGTTTCCTCCCACACTCCAAAGACGCGCCAGTTTGTAGGTTAATTGACTTGGTATAAATGTCCCTAGTGGGTGTAGGATGGCATTAGTGTGCGGGGATCGCTGGTCGGCGTGGACCCGGTGGGCCGAAGGGCCTGTTTCCGCGCTTATATCTGTATCTCTAAACTAAACATGTGAGTCTGTAGATTAATTGGCCTCTTTGAAATTAGCCTTAATGTGTGTGGGTCCCGCCTGTGTGGAGTTTGCACGTTCTCCCCGTGACCTGCGTGGGTTTTCTCCGAGATCTTCGGTTTCCTCCCACACTCCAAAGACGTGCAGTTTTGTAGGTCGGAAGAAGGGTTTCGATCCAAAACATTGCCTATTTCCTTCGCTCCATAGATGCTGCCTCAGTTCCTTCTTAAGCAGGTTTGTGGGTTAATTGGCTTGGTATAAATGTAAAAAATTGTCCCTGGTGTGCGTAGAGTGGCATTAGTGTGCGGGGATCGCTGGTCGGCGCGGACCCGGTGGGCCGAAGGGCCTGTTTCCGCGCTGTATCTCTAAACTGAAACTAAATGGTTCTGCTCCTCTGTCACGCGGTCTCTTGTCTTCCCCGCCACAGGTCTTCCACGTCCCTCTGGAGGAGCGTAGGTACAAGGACAACAGCCAGTTTGGTGAAGGCGAGGAGGCAAAGGTCTGCCTGGACATCATGCAGAAAACCGGAGCCCACATTGAGCTCTCACTAGCCAAAGACCAGGGCCTCTCCATCATGGTGACCGGCAAACTGGACTCTGTCATGAAAGCAAGGAAGGAAATCGTGGCTCGTCTTCAGACCCAGGTTCGTGAATGTGTGTCTTTTGCGCCCAAGAAGATGAGGTTGGTTGTAACGTCCGCTGTTAGGCCCTGTTGTTGTGACGAGCACAATGAATACACGTCAGCCATCTTGTAAGAAAGATTTAATCTGAACAACCAACCGAAACTTCTAGAAGGTCACCTGACCTCAGTCACGAGGCACAGGCACATATGCCAGCTTCTGCTCTTGGCCTCAAGGGGCGCTGGCATTTATATTACATATACATCACATCTCCCCCTTTACTTTAATTACATCACATCTCCCCCTCCACTTTAATTACATCACATCTCCCCCTCCACTTTAATTACATCACATCTCCCCCTTCACTTTAATTACATCACATCTCCCCCTCCACTTTAATTACATCACATCTCCCCCTCCACTTTAATTACATCACATCTCCCCCTTCACTTTAATTACATCACATCTCCCCCTCCACTTTAATTACATCACATCTCCCCCTTCAATGTTGGGGTCAAAACTAATAACTTGACCCTTTAATCAATTTAATGTGGATAAAGTACCACAAATAAGACAGTGATCTTCAAACTACAATACTATAAAATAATTGCCCAACATTTTTACATAACAAGTAGAGTTGGGGGTTTTGACAATCGCCCACTTCTCGTGCGAGTCGTATTTCCAACTCATTCTGTGTCGTATTTCTGTTGTGTGCGAGTGTGGCTTGGCACGCTTCGAGCCGGTTCCACCACTACAGAACCTTGTGATGCTCCCTGTGATAGTTCTCTTGAGGGTAGACAACAGTGCTGGAGAAACTCAGCGGGTGCAGCAGCAACTATGGAGCGAAGGAAATAGGCAACATTTCGGCCCAAAAGGGGGGGAGGGGGCGGGAGAAGAAAGGAGAAAGGAAGAAGACGAGGTCAAGGGCTGAGGGAGCGCTGGGAAGGGGAGGAGACAGCAAGGGCTACCGGAAATTGGAGAAGTCAATGTTTATGCCACTAGGGTGCAGACTGCTCAGCGGAATATGAGGTGCTGCTCCTCCATTTTGCGGTGTTGCTCACTCTGGCCATGGAGGAGGCCCAGGACAGAAAGGTCGGATTGGGATTGGGAATGGGAGGGGGAGTTGAAGTGCTGAGCCACCGGGAGATCAGGTTGGTTAATGCGGACCGAGCGGAGGTGTTGGGCGAAGCGATCGCCAAGCCTACGCTGGGTCTCACCGACGTAGAGCAGCCAACATCTAGAGCAGCGGATGCAATAGGTCTCTTGAGTCTGGGAGACTAGTTCCTCTGGGAGAGGGGCTCCTCCTTGTAAATAAGATTATTGGCCAAGTATTCACATACAAGGAATTTGCCTTGGTGCTCCGCCCACAAGTAACACCATGACACGCAGTGGCAGTTACAAATGACTCAGAAAACACTAAACATTAATAATAATAAAACATTAATGATAAAACACCATTGATCGAGCATGAGAACCAACAAAATACCAGATCAAAGGGAGGCTACTTGTTGAGTAGAGGAACCAAACTACTCGTGAATAAAAACTGTTTGATCCACAAAACTCCCACATAACTTGTGGGAGAGTGTTCGTGCCCGTCTGCTGCGTGTTGCCAGGGCTTCGTGCGCAGGTCGTATGTTCTTCCTGTTTCTGCGGAACTCAGTACCGCTCGGTGTGGAGATGCCGACGCAGCTCTGAGGGGGACAGGTTTTCTCTTGCAATCCGGCCACGTTTGGCACGAAACCGCACCCGTTGTTGTTGTTCCCGGCGCGGCAGCGGCTCGGCACTCGCCTTCTCATCTCTCACTTCAATCACATCACATTGGTGTTCCATAGAAACATAGACAATAGGTGCAGGAGGAGGCCATTCGGCCCTTCGAGCCTGCACCGCCATTCAATATGATCATGGCTGATCATCCAATTCAGTATCCCGTACCTGCCTTGTCTCCATACCCCCTGATCCCTTTAGACACAAGGGCCACATCTAACTCCCTCTTAAATAGAGCCAATGAACTGACAATAGACAATAGACAGCAGGTGCAGGAGTAGGCCATTTGGCCCTTCGAGCCAGCACCATCATTCAATGTGATCATGGCTGATCATCCCCAATCATAGAAACATAGAAAATAGATGCAGGAGTAGGCCATTCGGCCCTTCGAGCCTGCACCGCCATTCAATATGATCATGGCTGATCATCCAACTCAGTATCCCGTACCTGCCTTCTCTCCATACCCCCTGATCCCATTAGCCACTAGGGCCACATCTAACTCCCTCTTAAATATAGCCAATGAACTGGCCTCAACTCCCTTCCATGGCAGAGAATTCCACAGATTCACCACTCTGTGTGAAAAAATGTGTTTCTCATCTCGGTCCAAAAAGACTTCCCCCTTATCCTTAAACTGTGTGACCCCTTGTTGTGGACTTCCCCAACATCGGGAACAATCTTCCTGCATCTAGCCTGTCCAACCCCTTAAGAATTTTGTACGTTTCTATAAGGTCCCCCCTCAATCTTCTAAATTCTAGCGAGTACAAGCCGAGTCTATCCAGTCTTCCAAACCAGGACTCGCTCATTAGGGAACGCGGGCTCCCCTCGTCCACCGTAGATGAGGCCCTCGCATCATAGATGCGGCACGGCCGTAGAGTCGAGTCCCTGCCTCACCCGCTGAGTTACTCCAGCACTTTCTGACTACCTTGGGTTTCTTCCCAGATCTTCGGTTTCCTCCCGAACACCAAAGACTCGGTGGGCCGAATGGCCTGTTTCCCGAGCTGCATCTCTAACCCAAACTAAACGTGTCACCTTTGTACCTAGAGCAGCGGATGCAATAGATGAGGTTGGAGGAGGTGCAGGTGAACCTCTAGTCTTTCCAGGTGCGGCAGAGGTTCACCTGCACCTCCTCCAACCTCATCTACTGCATCCGCTGCTCCAGGTGTCAGCTGATCTACATCGGTGAGACCAAGCGCAGGCTCGGCGATCGCTTCGCCCAACACCTCCGCTCGGTTCGCAATAACCAACCTGATCTCCCGGTGGCTCAGCACTTCACCTCCCCCTCCCATTCTCAATTCGACCTTTCTGTCCTGGGCCTCCTCCATGGCCAGAGTGAGGCCCACCGTAAATTGGAGGAGCAGCACCTCATATTCCGCTTGGGTAGTTTACACCCCAGCGGTACGAACATTGACTTCTCCAATTTCAGGTAGTCCCTGCTCACTCCTCCCCTTCCCAGCTCTCCCTCAGCCCACTGTCTCCACCTCTTCCTTTCATCTTCCCGCCCCGCCACCCCCACATCAGTCTGAAGAAGGGTCTCGACCTGAAACGTCGCCCATTTCCTTTGCTCCATAGATGCTGCTGCACCCACTAGGTTTCTCCAGCATTTTTGTCTACCTTCGATTTTCCAGCATCTGCAGTTCCTTCTTAAACAAATGGAGGAATAGGATGGGTTGAAGGGGTAGCATAGCCCTGACGGGCTGAACGGCCTTCTATGTCATACAAAAGTATGATCTAGCGAATTAGCCTTCTGACCTCCTCAATCTCCACTGCCTGGAGATCACTCTCCCAATTTTCCTTGGACTAAACATATATAAGCGGGCATGTGCGCAGTTTTTCCCATTTTAGATTAGAATGGAACCAGGACTGGAAGGGTTAAATTCCGCGGATGGGTTGCCTAGATTAGACCTGTATTCTCTTGAGTCTCCCAGATTACTGATCTAATTGAGGTGTTAAGGTGATTAAAGTATTGTTAAAAACTAAATAGGAATGCATTCTCCTTGGGGGGGGGGGGGAGGGGAAAGAGAGGGGGAGGAAGAGAGGGGGGGGGGGAAGAGGGGGAGGGGGGGAAAGAGGGGGAGGGGGGGAAAGAGGGGGAGGGGGGGAAAGAGGGGGAGGGGGGGAAAGAGGGGGAGGGGGGGAAAGAGGGGGAGGGGGGGAAAGAGGGGGGGGGGAAGAGGGGGAGGGGGGGAAAGAGGGGGAGGGGGGGAAAGAGGGGGAGGGGGGGAGAGAGGGGGAGGGGGGGAGAGAGGGGGAGGGGGGGAGGGGGGAAAGAGGGGGAGGGGGGAGAGAGAGGGGGAGGGGGGGAAAGAGGGGGGGGGAAAGAGGGGGAGAGAGGAGGGGGGGAGAGAGAGGGGGGGGGGAAGAGGGGGAGGGGGGGGAAAGAGGGGGAGGGGGGGGAAAGAGGGGGAGGGGGGGAAGGAGAAGGGAGGGAAAGAAGGGAGGGAAAGAAGGGGGGGAGGAGAAGGAAAGGGGGGGAGAGGAGAAGGGGAGGAGGGAGGGAGGAGGGAGGGAGGAGGGAGGGAGTAGACTTGATGGGCCGAATGGCCTAATTCTACACCTATTCCTTATGACCTTATTATACTGACAGTGAAACTGAACAGGGCGACAGTGAAACTAGTGCGACGGCTTGAGTGAGGGAGGGACACAGAGAGAGAGGGGGGAGGCAAGGGCTACCTGAAGTTAGAGACACCGCTGGCGTGTGGGATGGAACTGTAGATGCTGGTTTAAACCGAAGATAGACACAAAAGATCATCCTTCTCTCCAGAGATGCTGCCTGGCCCGCTGAGTTACTCCTGGATTTTGGGAAGGGTGGGGGGGGGTGGGGGTGGAGAGAGAGGGATAGCAAGGGCTGCCTGAAGTTAGAGAAGTCGATCTTGATACTGCTGGGGTGTAAGCTGCCCGAGCTAAATCTGAGGTGCAGTTCCTTCTGATTTGCATGTGGCCTCACTCTGACTGTGGAGGAGGCCCAGGACAGAAAGGTCAGTGTGGGAATGAGAGGGGGAGACAATAGACAATAGGTGCAGGAGTAGTCCATTCGGCCCTTCGAGCCAGCACTGCCATTCAATGTAATCCCCAATCAGTTCCCCGTTCCTGCCTTCTCCCCATATCCCCTGACTCCGCTATCTTTAAGAGCCCTATCTAGCTCTCTCTTGAAAGCATCCAGAGAACCGGCCTCCGCCGCCCTCTGAGGCAGAGAATTCCACAGACTCACAACTCTCTGTGAGAAAAAGTGTTTCCTCATCTCCATTCAAAATGGCTTACCCCTTATTCTTAAACTGTGTGTGTGGCCCCTGGTTCTGGACTCGCCCAACATTGGGAACATTTTTCCTGCATCTAGCTTCTCCAGTCCTTTCATAATTTTATATGTTTCTATATATCTTCAACATCGAACAGGCTTTACATAGAAGAAACTAGGATTCCACACATCCATACAAAACAAAAAAGACACAACACCCTATGACTCCATCACGGGGGGGGGAGGGGTCGTACCTGTTCCGCGGAGATCAGCAGGATCTCGTGCCGGGACTTCTCGATGCCCCTCATCCTTCTAAACTCCAGAGTGCACAAGCCCAGCCGCTCCATTCTCTCAGCATATGACAGTCCCGCCATCCCGGGAATTAACCTTGTAAACCTAAGCTGCACTCCCTTAATAGCAAGAATAGTGAATGGTGAATCTGTGGAACTCACGGAGGGCTGCGGAGGCCAAGTCAGTGGATATTTTTAAAGCAAGGGTAGACAAAAATCTTGATTGGAACGGGTGTCAAACCGAAGATCTCAGAGAAAACCCACGCAGTCCCACCATCCCGGGAATTAACCTTGTGAACCTACGCTGCACTTCCCTCAATAGCAAGAATGTCCTTCCTCAAATTAGGGGACCAAAACTACACACAATACTCCAGGTGTGGTCTCACTAGGGCCCTGTACAACTGCAGAAGGACGTCTTTGCTCCTATACTCGACTCCTCTTGTTGTCACTTGCGAGCGGAGCACCAAGGCAGTTTCCTTGTATGTGAATACTTGGCCGATAAAGCTCATTCATTCATTGTTATAGTGGGTTAAATATTTTAGTTTGGTTTAGTTCAGAGATACAGCGTTGAAACAGGCCCTTCGGCCCACCCAGTCCGCACCGACCATTATATCACCCGTTCTTCCTTCTAAAGCCACTTAACCTGCAAACCTGTTCAAGAAGGAACTGCAGATGCTGGAGAATCGAAGATAGACAAAAGTGCTGGAGAAACTCAGCGGGTGCAGCAGCATCTATGGAGCGAAGGAAATAGGCCACGTTTTGGGCCTAAACCCTTCTTCAGACTGATGAGTCAGCCACACTCGCTGAGTTTCTAGCTCAAGTTTACTTGAGTTCATTGTCACGTGTCCCTGATAGGACAATGAAATTCTTGCTTTGCTTCAGCACAACAGAATATAGACGGCATTGACTACAAAACAGATTGGTGTGTCCATATACCGTTATATAAATATATACACACACATGAAAAAATAAAGTGCAAATAACAGATAATGGGTTATTAATGTTCTGAGTTTTGTCCGAGCCAGGTTTAATAGCCTGATGGCTGTGGGGAAGTAGCTATTCCTGAACCTGGTCGTTGCAGTCTTCAGGCTCCTGAAGGTAGCGGGGAGATGAGTGTGTGGCCAGGATGGTGTGGGTCCTTGATGATGCTGCCGGCCTTTTTGAGGCAGCGACTGCGATAGATCCCCTCAATGGACGGGAGGTCAGAGCCGATGATGGACGGTTTCTCCAGCAACCCCGTCTAACCCGCGAACCTGTGCGTCTTTGCATCCTGGCTTTGCCCCTCACCGCTCTCTCTCTCTCCCGGCAACCTCCTCTAGGCCTCGGCCACCGTCAGCATACCGAAAGAGCACCACCGCTTTGTCATCGGCAAGAACGGCGAGAAGCTTCAGGAGCTGGAGCTGCGCACGGCGACCAAGATCAACATCCCCCGGCCCGACGACCCCAGCAACCAAATCAAGATCACCGGCACCAAGGAGGGCATCGAGAAGTCCCGGCACGAGATCCTGCTGATCTCCGCGGAGCAGGTACGACCCCTCCCCCCCCACCTCCCCCCCCCACCGTGGTGGAGTTATAGGGTGTTGTGTCTTTTTTGTTTTGTATGGATGTGTGGAAACCTAGTTTCTTCTATGTAAAGCCTGTTCTATGTTGAAGATAAAATGGCTGCCGTTAGTGAGTGGTGAGTCTGTGGAATTCTCTGCCTCAGAGGGCGGTGGAGGCCGGTTCTCTGGATGCTTTCAAGAGAGAGCTAGATAGGGCTCTTAAAGATAGCGGAGTCATGGGATATGGGGAGAGGGCAGGAAGAGACCCTTCTTCAGACTGATGTCAGGGGAAGGGGGGGTGGGACAGAGATAGAGTGTGGTCGGAGGCAGTCAGACTGGTGGGAGAACTGGGAAGGGGGAGGGGATGGAGAGAGAGGGAAAGCAAGGGCTACTTGAAGTTAGACAATAGACAATAGGTGCAGGAGTAGGCCATTCGGCCCTTCGAGCCAGCACCGCCATTCAATGTGATCATGGCTGATCATTCCCAATCAGTACCCCGTTCCTGCCTTCTTCCCATATCCCCTGAGTCCGCTAGCTTTAAGAGCCCTATCTAGCTCTCTCTTGAAAGTATCCAGAGAACTGGACTCCACCGCCCTCTGAGGCAGAGAATTCCACAGACTCACCACACCACTGTGAGAAAAAGTGTTTCCTCATCTCCGTTCTAAATGGCTTCCCCTTATTCTTAAACTGTGTGTGGCTCCTGGTTCTGGACTCCCCCAACATCGGGAACATGTTTTCTGCCTCTAGCGTGTCCAAACCCTTAACAATCTTATATGTTTCAATGAGATCCCCTCTCATCCTTGTAAACTCCAGAGTGTACAAGCCCAGCCGCTCCATTCTCTCAGCGTATGACAGTCCCACCATCCCGGAAATTAACGTTGTAAACCTACGCTGCACTCCCTCAATAGCAAGAATGTCCTTCCTCAAATTAGGGGACCAAAACTGCACACAATACTCCAGGTGTGGTCTCACTAGGGCTCTGTACAACTGCCACAGTTTAAGAATAAGGAGTAAGCCATTTAGAACAGAGACAAGGAAACACTTTTTCTCACAGAGAGTGGCTCGAAGGGCCGAATGGCCTCCTCCTGCACCTATTGTCTATTGTGTGTGTAGAGAGGAACTGCAGATGCTGGCTCGAAGGGCCGAATGGCCTACGCCTGCACCTATTGTCTATTGTCTGTTGTATGTGTAGAGAGGAACTGCAGATGCAGGCTCGAAGGGCCGAATGGCCTCCTCCTGCACCTATTGTCTATTGTCCAAACCAACATCCACAGTTCCTCGCTGCACATCCTCGTAAATCTTCTGCCAGCTCAGTAACCAAGCCGTGTGTTTCGCGTTGGATAAGGGTCGGCGGGAAGTGGGGGTCGGGATGGGAGTGGGGCGCGAGTAGGCCGCCGTCGCCCTTAACCCCATTTTTTTTTTTCTTCCACCGGCTCCGTCCTCAGGACAAGCGGGCCGTGGAGAGGATCAACCTGGAGAAGGTCTTCCACCCGTTCATCGCCGGGCCCTACAACAAGTTGGTCCAGGAGATCATGCAGGAGACGGGCGCCCGCATCAACATCCCGCCGCCCAGCATCAACAAGGACGAGATCTTCATCACCGGTGAGAAGGAGCCCGTGGCCCAGGCGGGAATGCGCATCCGAAAGATCTACGAGGAAAAGGTTAGACCAGATCAGCCGCGGCCGAGAGATCCTTGCGTTGACGATCGACAGGTGCAAGAGGAGGCCATTCGGCCCTTCTTCAGGGGAGGGGGAAACGAGGGATGTGGACGGTGATGTGGAGAGATATAGAACAAATGTTGGGGTTTGAAAGATTGAAAAGACTGGGCTTGTATTCACTGGGGTTTAGAAGAATGAGGGGGGGGGGGATCTGATAGAAACATATAAAATTATAAAAGGACTAGACAAGCTAGATGCAGGAAAAATGTTCCCAATGTTGGGCGAGTCCAGAACCAGGGGCCACACAGTCTTGGAATAAAGGGGAGGCCATTTAAGACTGAGGTGAGAAAAATCTTTTTCACCCAGAGGGTTGTGAATTTGTGGAATTCCCTGCCACAGAGGGCAGTGGAGGCCAAGTCACTGGATGGATTTAAGAGTGAGTTAGATAGAGCTCTAGGGGCTAGTGGAATCAAGGTATATGGGGAGAAGGCAGGCACGGGTTATTGATTGGGGACGATCAGCCATGATCACAATGAATGGCTGTGCTGGCCCGAAGGGTCGAATGGCCTCCTCCTGCACCTATTTTCTATGTTTCTATGTAGGCTAATTCGGCCCTTCGAGCCATCCAGGGGCGTCCCTTAATTCTGAGTACGACCTCTGGTCCTAGATTTTCCCACTAGTGGAAGCATCCTCTCCACATCCGATCTACCCAGACCTTAACGTGACATGCGGACTCCACAGCCTCAGGGACCGTTCAGTGGCCTGATGGCAGAGGGGGAAGTGTGGAGAAGGCGGACAGAAAATGCCGGAGTAACTCAGCGGGTGAGGCAGCATCTCTGGAGGGAAGGAATGGGTCTGAAGAAGGGCCTCGACCCGAAACGTCACCCGTTCCTTCTCTCCAGAGATGCCTGCCGCCTTTCCCGCCGAATTACTCCGACTTTATGTGTCTATCGTCGGTTTAAACTAGCGTCTGCGTTACGGGGAGAAGGCAGGAGAATGGGGTTAGGAGGGAGAGATAGATCAGCCATGGTTGAATGGCGGAGTAGACTTGATGGGCCGAACGGCCTAATTCTGCTCCTATCACTTATGATCTTAAGGGGGAAAGAACGGAACAGGGGAAGAAGAGGAAGAATAAATGATAGGAGTAGAATCAGGCCATTCGGCCCATCAAGTCTACTCCACCATTCAATCGTGGCTGATCTATCTCTCCCTCCTAACCCCATTCTCCTCCCCATAACCTCAGACACCCAAGAAGAGGGGGAATTACACCTCACGCTGCCTCGGCAAGGCCAGCAGCATCACCAAGGACGAGTTAATAGTTAATAGTTGCAGGAGTAGGCCATTTGGCCCTTCAAGCCAGCACCGCCATTCAATGTGATCACGGCTGATCATCCCCAGTCAGTTCCCCGTTCCTGCCTTCTCCCCATATCCCCTGACTCCGCTATCTTTAAGAGCCCTATCTAGCTCTCTCTTGACAGCATCCAGATATCCGGCCTCCACCGCCCTCTGAGTCGCACCCCGGCCACTCCCTCTTCTCCCCTCCCCCATCGGGCAAGAGGTACAGAAGTGTGAAAACGAACGCACACACACACACCTCCAGATTCAGGGGCAGTTTCTTCCCGGCTGTTATCAGGCAACTGAACCATCCTACCACAACCAGAGAGCGGTCCTGAACTACTATCTACCTCATTGGTGACCCTCGGACTATCCTCGATCGGACTTTACCTTGCACTAAACGTTACTCCCTTTATCATGTATATGTACACTGTGGACGGCTCGATTGTAATCATGTATTGTGTTTCCGCTGACTGGTTAGCCCGCAACAAAAAGATTTTCACTGTACCTCGGTACACGTGACGATAAACTAAACTAAACTCATATAACATGGTGGCCAGAACTGAACACAATACTCTAGATGTGTATTGGGCGTTCACGGTGGCGCAGCGGTAGAGTTGCTGCCTCGCAGCGAATGCAGCGCCGGAGATCCGGGTTCCCATCCCGACTACGGGCGCTGTCTGTACGGGGTTTGTACGTTCTCCCCGTGACCCGCGTGGGTTTTCTCCGAGATCTTCGGTTTCCTCCCACACTCCAAAGACGCACAGAGTCTCTTGCCCAGAGTATGGGAATCGAGGACCAGAGGACATAGGTTCAAGTTGAAGGGGAAAAGATTTAATAGGAATCTGAGGGGTAACCTTTCCACACAGAGGGTGGTGGGTGTATGGAACGAGCTGCCAGAGGAGGTAGTTGAGGCTGGGACTATCCCAATGTTTAGAAACATAGAAATTAGGTGCAGGAGTAGGCCATTCGGCCCTCCGAGCCTGCACCGCCATTCAATATGATCATGGCTGATCATCCAACTCAGTATCCCGTACCTGCCTTCTCTCCATACCCTCTGATCCCCTTAGCCACAAGGGCCACATCTAACTCCCTCTTATATATAGCCAATGAACTGGCCTCAACTACCCTCTGTGGCAGAGAGTTCCAGAGACCCACCACTCTCTGTGTGAAAAAATTCCTTCTCATCTCAGTACTAAACGATTTCCCCCTTATCCTTAAGCTGTGACCCCCTGTCCTGGACCTCCCCAACATCGGGAACAATCTTCCTGCATCTAGCCTGTCCAACCCCTTAAGAATTTTGTAAATTTTTTATAAGATCCCCTCTCAATCTTCTAAATTCTAGAGAGTATAAACCGAGTCTATGCAGTCTTTGTTCATAAGACAGTCCTGACATCCCAGGAATCAGTCTGGTGAACCTTCTCTGCACTCCCTCTATTGCAGTAATGTCCTTCCTCAGATTTGGAGACCAGAACTGTACGAAATACAGACAGGATTTAAGAGACAGGATAGGACAGGTTTGGAGGGATATGGGCCAAACGCGGGCAGGTGGGACTAGCGTATCTGGGACATGTTGGTCAGTGTGGGCAGGTTGGGCTGAAGGGCATGTTTCCACACTGTGTCACTCTGTGACTCCATCTCAGTCTCAGGGCAAGTCCATGCAGATATATCGGCTGCAGTCCCAAGGAGGCCGTCACGGTGGCGCAGCCTCACAGCGCCAGAGACCCGTAGAGTCGCTGCCTCACAGCGCCAGAGACCCGGGTTCAATCCTGACTACGGGTGCTGTCTGTGCGGAGTTTGCACGTTCTCCCCGTGTGTTTTCTCCACGTTCTTCGGTTTCCTCCCACACTCCAAAGACGTGCAGGTTTGTAGGTTAATTAGCTCGGTAACGGTAAAAATTGTCCCTGGTGGGTGTAGGATAGAGTTAGTGCAGCAATGTTACAAAATTTTAAGATTTAAAAAATCAAGTCTGCAATTTATCCCATCAGATAAAGCATAAAAAGAAGTTTAATTAGACCCCTAATTCACTTTCATATCTTCAGTATTAAGAAAGTTATGGCCATTTTCATACTCAGAAATTAGCATCTTGTTCCCCATTGCCTTTCAATTGACTTAACTCAAAAGCTGTGATCTGGAACAGTTAAAAGCCCATAACTTTCTTAAAAATTAAGAGAACTCAATGAAATTTTCAGTTATTATAGATTGAAGCATTCTGAAACAAATATGAAACAATCTTACTTGGATGACCTGAAATTAAAGCATATAATTAGTTAGTTATCTAATTGTAGCCAATTAGAAAATTCAATGAGTAGATCTAAACATCTATCCATTTCTTAAGAAAAGATAAACTTTTTTTAAATTGCCTAAGTGTCCAAATAACATTCACACAATAATCCACAATATAACATAATTTTTAAATCTCATTTTCATGAATTTCTGGGCCAAATGGAAGGAATTTAGTGTTTGATTCCTGTAAATTAAAGGCCATTTAAATCAACTAGCGAGTGGGTTTTAGTGGAATGCGGTGGATTGGAACGTTGCGGTTAGCGGTGAAGCCGGGAGGAAAAATACTGTTGGTTCATACATTTTTTTGGACCCCATTTCGCAACATGAAAATGTTATTAAAGCCTCCCGAAAAACCAACTTTTAATATAAAAATAAACTATTTACCTTTTTTTCTCCCCTACGCAAAATCCTTCCGGTTGTCGGTGCTCACGGCTTTTGAAGGTGATTTTTAAATTACTCTAGTTAATAAATAACTTAGAGTAATTTAAAAATACCTTCATTCATGAAATGTCGGAGCGATTTTTCTTCCGCAACGAAATCGCCCGATATTCATCGATTTTCCCTGCCTGTGGAAAAACGGCACTTTAAGCCCGCCCCCCTCTGAAAGGCGCCAAAGTCACGCACACGGGGAGCGGCAGAACTGCAGCGCTGCTCAAGGTAAGTTTTGTAACATACCTAGTTAGTGTGCGGGGATCGCTGACGGTTGGCCGAAGGGCCTCTTTCCGTGCTCTTTCTCCAAACTAAATTTAACTAAAATGTGACCCGGGTCCCTGGCGCCGTGCCACCCACAGTTGTTGCTGCTGCTGCTGCTGTTGTTGTTATTGTGCGTTGAGATAGAGGCTCCCCTGAAGCTCACTGAACCAGGCAGGTACATTGTGGACTCTCTTATGCAGGATTGTTCCCAAAGGAATTCAACTTCACCCCGAAGGAATCAACAGCCTCAGCAGCCGAGGAGAAAATGGTCAGAAAACAAACAAGAATTAAATGTTCGCTATTGTTGAAAGGGTCTGTAGACTTTAGCGGTTCTTTTGTTATCGTTGAAAACATTAGCGACGCAGTGGTGCTGGTTTCCGACGGGCACGGTGACGAACGCCCCACGCATCTCTGTCCTCCATTTTGTCTCTACACATGGGTCTTCCATCATGCAGGTACAGCAGGCAGTGAAGAAAGCGAATGGCATGTTGGCCTTTATAACACGAGGAGTTGAGTATAGGAGCAAAGAGGTCCTTCTGCAGTTGTACAGAGCCCTAGTGAGACCACACCTGGAGTATTTTGTGCAGTTTTGGTCCCCTAATTTGAGGAAGGACATTCTTGCTATTGAGGGAGTGCAGCGTAGGTTTACAAGGTTCTTCTTCTTTCGTGTGGCGTGCACAGCCTGAAGTTGTTGGACAACTTGCTCTATTTGATCTATCGTTTGTGCAGTCTAGTTGATTGCATTAGTCGAAGCAGGGCGGACCACGTGAAGGTTGCAATCTTCCACCCCGTTTACAAGGTTAATTCCCGGGATGGCGGGACTGTCACCTGCTGAGAGAATGGAGCGGCTGGGCTTGTACACTCTGGAGCTTAGAAGGATGAGAGGGGATCTTATTGAAACATATAAGATTGTTAAGGGCTTGGACACGCTAGAGGCAGGAAACATGTTCCCGATGTTGGGGGAGTCCAGAACCAGGGGCCACACACACACACACAGTTTAAGAATAAGGGGTAAGCCATTTAGAACGGAGACGAGGAAACACTTTTTCTCACAGAGAGTTGTGAGTCTGTGGAATTCTCTGCCTCAGAGGGCGGTGGAGGCCAGTTCTCTGGATACTTTCAAGAGAGAGCTAGATAGGGCTCTTAAAGATAGCGGAGTCAGGGGATATGGGGAGAAGGCAGGTACAGGGGTACTGATTGGGGATGATCAGCCATGATCACATTGAATGGCGGTGCTGGCTCGAAGGGCCGAATGGCCTCTACACCTGCACCTATTGTCTATTGATTGGCCGTCCCGGGCCATGTCTTCCGTGGGTGGGTTCCCACAGCATAACCTTGTTTGCTGGCATCTCTGGGTGGCGGTGGCAGCGACCAGCGAGCCTCATCCTTCTCCACGGGATCGTCTCGGTCCCCGTAGAGGTGGGCGTTGGTGATGTGTTTTCCCCCCCACCCCCAACAGACATTTTGACCTTCTCTGAGCATTCGGGTGTCGGTACCATCGAGAGACTTGGTCTGTGCTCGAGTGAGAGACCTTGCCTCACATCCCGTACAGTAATATGGTCTCTACAGTTCCATGAACATTAGAGATACAGCATTCGAAACAGGCCCTTCGGCCCAAGCCAAGCCAGCGATCTCCGCACACTACCACCGTCCGACACACACTAGGGACAATTTACAATTTTACCCCAGCCAATTAGCCTACAAACCGGCACGTCTTTGGAGTGTGGGAGGAAACCAGAGCAGCCGGAGAAAATTCATGGGGAGAACGTGCAAACTCCGTTCAGACAGCACCCGTAGTCACGATCGAACCCAAGTCTCTGGCATGACCAGACAGCCGCCCTAGTCATAGTCACACAGCACGGAAACAGACCCATCGACCCAAGTTGCCCATGCCGACCTACATAGTGCCACCTGCCTTTGTATGGCCCATATCCCTCTAAACCTGTCCTATCCACATACGTGTCTGAACGCTACTACAGTACCAGCCTCCACTACCTCCTCCAGCAGCTCGTTCCATACACACGCCACCCTTTGCGTGAAAAAGTTACCCCTCAGATTCCTGTTAAATCTTCCCCCCCCCTTCACCTTAATCCTATGTCCTCTGGCCCTCGATTCCCCTACTCTGGGCATCTCTGATGCTCTGTGCGTCTACTCCTCTCACGATATCAGTTTAATTCCTACTTTCCTTGGATTCTTGATCAGAACGGGTATCAAACTGAAGATCTCGGAGGAAACCCACGCGGGTCTGTCTCTCAGTTCAATCCCTACTTTCCTTGATTCTTGGCGTGGGTTTTCGCCGAGATCTTCGGATTTGATCACCCGTTCTGATCACGAACTTGTCCGAGATCTTCGCGTCGAGGCGGGAACGGTTTTAAACGGTGTCATTTTTCTTTTAAACCTTTCGACAGAAGCGCAAGACCACAACGATATCGGTGGAGGTGAAGAAGTCTCAGCATAAGTACATCATCGGTCCGAAGGGGAACACCCTGCAGGAGATACTGGAGGTGACCGGAGTGTCGGTGGAAATGCCGTCGCTGGAAAGCATCTCCGAGACCATCATTCTCCGCGGGGAGCCTGATAAACTAGGCCCAGCCCTGACTCAGGTCTACGCTAAGGTACGGGTGTAGTGGCACCTAGTGGTGGCCCTGGTAATGTCGAACCCTCGTTATTGGCTAGCGCGTGAGCGCGGGTCCGTTTTTCCCGCGGGTTTCTAGCAAAACATTCGAGCTCCACGCGGTTTGAGTGAGCTTGGTTAAAGTTGGCCATTTATAGCGGCTCGGGTGATCGCTTTATTTTCGTTTTAAAATAAAGAACTTTGTTAAACCCGATATTGAGGGAGTGCGGCGTAGGTGAATCCCCGGGATGGCGGGACTGTCATACGCTGAGAGAATGGAGCGGCTGGGCTTGTACACTCTGGAGTTCAGAAGGATGAGAGGGGATCTCATTGAAACATATAAGATTGTTAAGGGTTTGGACACACTAGAGGCAGGAAACATGTTCCCCATGTTGGGGGAGTCCAGAACCAGGGGCCACACACAGTTTAAGAATAAGGAGTAAACCATTTAAAACGGAGACGAGGAAACACTTTTTCTCACAGCGAGGGGTGAGTCTGTGGAATTCTCTGCCTCAGAGGGCGGTGGAGGCCGGTTCTCTGGATGCTTTCAAGAGAGAGCTAGATAGGGCTCTTAAAGATAGCGGATTCAGGGGATATGGGGGAGAAGGCAGGAACGGGTTACTGATTGTGGATGATCAGCCATGATCACATTGAATGGCGGTGCTGGCTGGAAGGGCCGAATGGCCTCTGCTCCTGCACCTATTGTCTATTGTCTGTGGGGATCGAGAGCTGATGTCAGTGTTAAAGAAGGAACTGCAGATGCTGGAGAATCGAGGGTTACACAAAAAGCTGGAGAAACTCAGCGGGTGCAGCAGCATCTAAGGAGCGAAGGAGATAGGCGACGTTTCGGGTCGAGACCCTTCTTCAGACCTCCTTCAGAGAGCTGATGTCAGTTGTGTCTCCAGTCTTGATGCAGACATAACAAGGTTTGAAAGACATTTGCACAGGTTCATGGAGAGGAAATGTTTATCGGGATATGAGCCAAACGCAGGCAGGCAGAATGGCGGTCCTGGCTCGATGGGCCGAATGGCCTACTCCTGCACCTATTGTCTATTGTCTATTCCTCCCCGCCCTCCTTTCTAAAGGAGCGGCCTTTAACTCTGATTCTGACCTGTCCTCTGATCTTTCCCCCCCCCCTTGTACGCCTCAAGGCGAAGAGCGTGATGGTGGCTGAAGTGACCGCGCCCGCCTGGCTCCACCGCTTCATCATCGGGAAGAAAGGGCAAAACATCGGGCGAATCACCCAGCAGCTGCCCAAGGTAAGCGCCCCAGATCCACCTCTCTGGGCAGGGGCAGCACAGCGGGTAGAGCTGCTGCCTCACAGCGCCCGAGACCCGGGTTCCATCCTGGCCTGCTGCCTGTTATGTATGATGCACAAAAACACTTTTTTTAACGGATATTGGGATGAGGATAGGAGTTTTTGTGTGGGATATTTGTTATTCCGATTGTATTGGGAAGGGTGAGTATAGGGTGTTAAAGAAGGAACTGCAGATGCTGGAGAATCGAGGGTTACACAAAAAGCTGGAGAACCTCAGCGGGTGCAGCAGCATCTAAGGAGCGAAGGAGATAGGCGACGTTTCGGATCGAGACCCTTCTTCAGACTGGTCGGGGATCAGGGAAACGAGAGATATAGACGGTGATGTGGAGAGATAAAGAACAATGAACGAAAGATATGCAAAAAAGTATCGATGATAAAGGAAACAGGCCATTGTAAGCTGTTTGTAGTGTGAAAATGAGAAGCTAGTGCGATCTTTCATTTGCATATCTTTCATTCATTTCTGCCAGTGGTGGTGGTGGAGGCAAATACGACAAAGGCTTGTAGATTGGCACAGGTATATGTGGGGAATGGAGGAATATGGATCACATGTTCACTGGATGTTTTCAAGGGAGACTTCTGCCCCTGTCCCACTTAGGCGATTTTTTAGACGACTCCAGGCGACTAGGCTGTCGCCACGTGGTCCGCCGGGGTGTCGCCTTTGTCTCCTCAGTCGCCCAAAGAATCGTGCTGTCTTTCTCGTCGCCGCTGGATTTTGAAATGTTCAAAACTTTTCGGCGACAGTTGGCTTGACGCCGCCAACGCTCGCAGCCCGACGCAGGTTGTCGCCAGGATGGCGTAGGTAGTGGCCGGTGCCGACTTCGGTGAATTCCACTGGCGACGACCCACGTTAACCAGCGACAGGCACCGGCGACTGTCTTGTCTTACCTTGCCGCCGCTCGTCGCGGGTGGACGCAGGTTGACATCGGTTGTCGTAGGTGTGGTCGAAGGTGGACGTCCTAAAACGGGTCGCCGGTTGTCGGTAGCTTGCCGTGGACTAGGTGGTAGGTTCTTCTAAGTTGTCATAGACATTGTCGTGGGGGGGGGGTCCAGTCCCCGTTTTTTCGGCAACCTGTTACGACAGTGACAGTTGCCGGCAGTTGGTGAAAAAAAATCACCTAAGTAGGAGAGGCCCATTAGATTTGGTGATTCGGAGGATTCTCTTCGGGCTAACGGAATCAAGGGACGTGGGGCAAAAGCAGGAACAGGGTACTGATCAGCCTTGGTCACATTGAGTGGCGGTGCTGGCTCGGTTTGGGCCGAACGGCCTACTCCTGCCAGCTATTTTCTATGTTTAAGAAGGAACTGCAGATGCTGGAAAATCGAAGGTAGACAAAAGTGCGGGAGGAACCCAGCGGGTGCGGCAGCATCTATGGAGCGAAGGAAATAGGCAACGTTTTCGGGCCGACACCCAAAGGAAATAGGCAACGTTTCGGGCCGAAACCCGGAAGGGCCGAAGGGCCTGTTGCCTGCTCTGTACTGTTCCGTGATGTCTATGACTTGCGCAGGTTCACATCGAGTTCACGGACGGCGAGGAGAAGATCACGCTGGAGGGACCAACGCAGGAGGTGGAGATCGCCCAAACCCAGATCCAGGAGATCATCGATGACCTGGTCAGTACTACTGTCCATTCTCTCCCCCCCCCCCCCCCCCCCCCCCTCAAAACCAGTGGCCAATTGCCCCAATATTAACATCCCCACTCCAACCTCGCATTTATATCAAGAGGGCTTGTCTACAAAAAACAGGGGTGTAATGGAGTATTGTGTGCAGTTTTGCTCCCCTAATTTGAGGAAGGACATTCTTGCTATTGAGGGAGTGCATCATAGGCTCACCAGGTTAATTCCCGGGAAGGCGGGACTGTGATACGCTGAGAGAATGGAGCGGCTGGGCTTGTACACTCTGGAGTTTAGAAGGACGAGAGGGGATCTCATTGAAACATTATGCAGGGTTTGGACACACTAGAGGCAGGAAACATGTTCCCGATGTTGGGGGGAGTCCAGAACCAGGGGCCACACACAGTTTAAGAATAAGCGGTAAGCCATTTGGAACGGAGATGAGGAAACACTTCTTCACACAGAGAGTTGTGAGTCTGTGGAATTCTCTGCCTCAGAGGGCGGTGGAGGCCTGTTCTCTGGATACTTTCAAGAGAGAGCTAGATAGGGCTCTTAAAGATAGCGGAGTCAGTGGGATATGGGGAGAAGGCAGGAACGGGGTACTGATTGGGGACGATCAGCCATGATCACATTGAATGGCGGTGCTGGCTCGAAGGGCCGAATGGCCTACTCCTGCACCTATTGTCTATTGTGATGCTGAGGCTCTATAAGGCGCTGGTCAGGCCACATATGGAATATTGTGAGCAATTTTGGGCCCCGTATCTGAGGAAGGATGTGCCGGCTCTGGAGAGGGTCCAGAGGAGGTTTACAAGAACGATCCCAGGAACGAGCTGCCAGAGGACGTCGTTGATGCTGGGGCTATCCTAGCGTTTAAGAAACAGTTGGACAGGTACATGGATAAGGACAGGTTTGGAGGATTACGGACCAAGCGCAGGCAAGCGGAGACTAGGGTAGATGGGACAATGTTGGCCGGTGTGGGTGAGTTGGGCCGAAGGGCCTGTTTCCACACTGTATTACTCTGCGACTCCATGAATGAGTGGGTTAACATATGATGAGCGTTTGTCGGCGCTGGGCCTGTACTCGCTGGAGTTTAGAAGAATGAGGGGGGGACCTCATTGAAACTTCACCGAATAGTGAAAGGCCCGGATCGAGTGGATGCGGAGAGGATGTTTCCACTAGTGGGAGAGTCTAGGACCAGAGGGCACAGCCACAGAATTAAAGGACATTCTTTTAGAAAGGAGATGAGGAGGAATTTCTTTAGTCAGAGGGCGGTGAATCTGTGGGATTCTTTGCCACAGACGGCTGTGGAGGCCACAAGTCAGTGGATATTTTTAAGGCAGAGATAGATAGATTCTTGATTAGTGCGGGTGTCAAGGGAGAAGGCAGGAGAATGGGGTTGGGAGGGAGAGATAGATCAGTCATGATTGAATGGCGGAGTAGGCTCGATGGGCCAAATGGCCTAATTCTACTCCTATCACATGATCCTATGACCCACCCCCTCCTCCGCTGCTGCCCACATCTCGTCCGTCCTAATTTGCGGGGACTGTGGTGAAATGGTCGAGTCGCTACCTCACAGCGCCAGCGGTGTATGTGATTTATCTGCCGAGTTACACCAGGCTGATTGTTAAGGGCATGGACACACTAGAGGCAGGAAACATGTTCCCGATGTTGGGGGAGTCCAGAACCAGGGGCCACACACACACACAGTTTAAGAATAAGGGGTAAGCCATTTAGAACAGAGACGAGGAAACACTTTTTCTCACAGAGTGGTGAGCCTGTGGAATTCTCTGCCTCAGAGGGCGGTGGAGGCCGGTTCTCTGGATGCTTTCAAGAGAGAGCTAGATAGGGCTCTTAAAGATAGCGGAGTCAGGGGATATGGGGAGAAGGCAGGAACAGGGTACTGATTGGGGATGATCAGCCATGATCACATTGAATGGCGGTGCTGGCTCGAAGGGCCGAATGGCCTACTCCTGCACCTATTGTCTATTGTCTATTGGCACTTTGCGTCTGCAGTTGGTCTCTGTACTGTTGCATTATTGCATGGATGTGTTGCCTGGGTTCCAGCACCTAAGTTACAGAGAAAGGTTGAACAAGTTAGGTCTTTATTCTTTGGAGCGCAGAAGGTTAAAGGGGGGACTTGATTGAGGTCTTTAAAATGATGAGAGGGATAGAAACATAGAAACATAGAAATTAGGTGCAGGAGTAGGCCATTCGGCCCTTCGAGCCTGCACCGCCATTCAATATGATCATGGCTGATCATCCAACTCAGTATCCCGTACCTGCCATCTCTCCATACCCTCTGATCCCCTTAGCCACAAGGGCCACATCTAACTCCCTCTTAAATATAGCCAATGAACTGGCCTCAACTACCCTCTGTGGCAGAGAGTTCCAGAGACCCACCACTCTCTGTGTGAAAACATAGACAGAGTTGACGTGGATAAGCTTTTCCCATTGAGGGTAGGGAAGATTCAAACAAGAGGACATGATTTGAGAATGAAGGGACAGAAGTTTAGGGGTAACATGAGGGGGAACTTCTTTACTCAGAGAGCGGTGGCTGTGTGGAATGAGCTTCCAGTGGAAGTGGTGGAGGCAGGTTTGATTTTATCATTTAAAAATAAATTGGATAGGTATATGGACGGGAAGGGAATGGAGGGGTATGGTCTGAGTGAAGGTAGATGGGACTAGGTGAGAGTAAGTGTTCGGCACGGACTAGAAGGGCCGAGATGGCCTCATTGTTATATGGTTATTTAGATGTAAAAAGCCGCAGCGGTGTAAGAATCACGTCATTGTTCCCGCTGCTCCCAGTGCAAGTGTCGATGAAACACACCGCGCTCCTGACTCCCGTGCTTTCTGCGTTACCACAGCAATGAAGTAAAGTTAGGGGCCGGCACGGTGGCGCAGCGGGTAGAGCCACTGCCTCCCAGCACCAGAGACCCCGGGCTCGATCCTGACCACGGGTGCTGCGTGCGCGGAGTTTGCACGCTCCCCGCCTGACCCGCGTGGGGTTTATGTCTGGGCCGCTCCCGTCTCCACCCACACTCCACGGACGTTCAGGTTTGTAGGTTGACCGGCTTTGGCAAACTAAACTCTCCTCTCGGGCAGCTTCATAACCCAGCGGTATGACTATTGACTCCTCTAACCTCAGGTGAAAGCCCTGTCCCACTGTACGAGTTCATTCCAAGAGTTTGCTCTGATTTGAACACTCGGAGTTTTACGGCAATTTTCTATTTATTTATTTATTTATTTAATTTTCTTTGTGTTTAATTAAAATATTACGAATAGAAACAGATAGCAAAAGAAATAAAGGACTTAGAAGAGAAGCTGAAAAGATTGAAATAGAAGGAGAAATTTAAAAAAAGAGAGATTAGGAGAGATCTACCTATTTCGTATTTTTGCCCATCCGTCACCCGGTTCTAAACCATTTAATTTCTAAGGTTATGTTATGTTACGGTAATGGCCGCTCGTCGGTACTAAGGGCTCTCGTGGACATAGAAACATGGAAAATAGGTGCAGGAGTAGAGGCCATTCAGCCCTTCGAGCCTGCACCGCCATTCTATCTGATCATGGCTGATCATCCAACTCAGTATCCCGTACCTGCCTTCTCTCCATACCCCCTGATCCCTTTAGCCACAAGGGCCACATCTAACTCGCTCTCAATTATCGCCAATGAACTGGTCTCAACTACCTTCTGTGGCAGAGAATTCCACAGTTTTGGACTTCCCCAACATCGGGAACAATCTTCCTGCATCTAGCCTGTCCAACCCCTTAAGAATTTTGTAAGTTTCTATAAGATCCCCCCTCAATCCACTGAATTCTAGCGAGTACAAGCCGAGTCTATCCAGTCTTTCTGTGGCAGAGAATTCCACAGATTCACCACTCTCTGTGTGAAAAATGTTTTTCTCATCTCTGTCCTAAAAGACTTCCCCCATATCCTTAAACTGTAACCCCGTGTTCTGGACTTCTCCAACATCGGGAACAATCTTCCTGCATCTAGCCTGTCCAACCCCTTAAGAATTTTGTAAGTGTCTATAAGATCCCCCCTCAATCTTCTAAATTCTAGCGAGTACAAGCCGAGTCTATCCAGTCTTTCTTCATATGGAAGTCCTGACATTCCAGGAATCAGTCTGGTGAACCTTCTCTGTACTCCCTCTATGGCAAGAATGTCTTTCCTCAGATTAGGAGACCAAAACTGTACACAGTACTCCAGGTGTGATCTCACCAAGACCCTGTACAACTGCAGTAGAACCTCCCTGCTCCTGTACTCAAATCCTTTTGCTATGAATGCTAACCATTCACTTTATTCACTGCCTGCTGCACCTGCATGTCTACCTTCAATAACTGGTGTTCCATGACACCTAGGTCTCGTTGCATCTCCCCTTTTCCTAAACGGCCACCATTCAGGTAATAGTCTACTTTCCTGTTCTTGCCACCAAAGTGGATAACCTCACATTTATCCACATTATACTGCATCTGCCATGCATTTGCCCACTCACCCAGCCTATCCAAGTCACCTTGCAGCCTCCTAGCATCCTCCTCACAGCTAACACTGCCCCCAGCTTCGTGCCATCCGCAAATTTGGAGATGTTGCATTCAATTCCCTCGTCCAAATCATTAATATATATTGTAAATAGCTGGGGTCCCAGCACTGAGCCTTGCGGTATCCCACTAGTTACTGCCTGCCATTCTGAAAAGGACCCGTTTACTCCTACTCTTTGCTTCCTGTCTGTTAGCCAGTTCTCTATCCACATCAATACTGAACCGCCAATACTGTGTGCTTTAAGTTTGTATACTAATCTCTTATGTGGGACCTTGTCGAAAGCCTTCTGAAAATCCAGATATAACACATCCACTGGTTCTCCCTTATCCACGCTACTAGTTACATCCTCGAAATATTCTATGAGATTCGTCAGACATGATTTACCTTTCGTAAATCCATGCTGACTTTGTCCAATGATTTCAGCACTTTCCAAATGTGCTGCTATCCCATCTTTAATAACTGACTCTAGCATTTCCCCCACTACCGATGTTAGACTAACCGGTCTGTAATTCCCCGTTTTCTCTCTCCCTCCCTTCTTAAAAAGTGGGGTTACATTAGCTACCCTCCAATCCTCAGGAACTACTCCAGAATCTAAAGAGTTTTGAAAAATTATCACTAATGCATCCACTATTTCTGGGGCTACTTCCTTAAGTACTCTGGGATGCAGCCTATCTGGCCCTGGGGATTTATTGGTCTTTAATCCATTCAATTTACCTAACACCACTTTCTGACTAACCTGGATTTCACTCAGTTCCTCCATCTCATTTGACTCCCGATCCCCTGCAATTTCCGGCAGATTATTTATGTCTTCCTTAGTGAAGACAGAACCAAAGTAGTTATTCAATTGGTTGCCATGTCCTTGTCCCCCATGATCAATTCACCTGTTTCTGACTGCAAGGGACCTACATTTGTTTTAACTAATCTTTTTCTCTTCACATATCTATAAAAACTTTTGCAGTCAGTTTTTATGTTCCCTGCCAGTTTTCTTTCATAATCGATTTTCCCTTTCCTAATTAAGCCCTTTGTCCTCCTCTGTTGGACTCTGAATTTCTCCCAGTCCTCTGGTAGGCTGCTTTTTCTGGCTAATTTATATGCTTCATATTTTGTTTTGATACTATCCCTGATTTCTCTTGTTATCCACGGATGCACTACCTTCCCTGATTTATTATTTTGCCAAACTGGGATGAACAATTGTTGTAGTTCATCCATGCAGTCTTTAAATGCATTCCATTGCACATCCACCGTCAACCCTTTAAGAATCAATTGCCAGTCTATCTTGGCCAATTCACATCTCATACCCTCAAAGTTACCTTTCTTTAAGTTCAGAACCCTTGTTTCTTAATTAGCCATGTCACTCTCCATCCTAATGTAGAACTCAACCATAGAAACATAGAAATTAGGTGCAGGAGTAGGCCATTCGGCCCTTCGAGCCTGCACCGCCATTCAATATGATCATGGCTGATCATCCAACTCAGTATCCCGTACTTGCCTTCTCTCCATACCCTCTGATCCCCTTAGCCACAAGGGCCACATCTAACTCCCTCTTAAATATAGCCAATGAACTGGCCTCAACTACCCTCTGTGGCAGAGAGTTCCAGAGACCCACTACTCTCTGTGTGAAAAAAATATGGAAAAAAAACATATTATGGTCACTCTTGCCCAAGGGGCCACGCACAACAAGACTGCTAACTAACCCTTCCTGATTACTCAATACCCAGTCTAGAATAGCCTGCTGTCTCGTTGGTTCCTCTACATGTTCCAACATGTTGAAAATTCTTCATGAGTCTTCCCCGAGCTTACCTGCCGTTAGCGTTATGAGCCGCTAAGGGACGTCCCCGAGCTCCGACGTACGCGCTTCGTTCATTCTACGTGATTACCACGTGTTTGATTTTTTTTTTAAACTCGGGACAGCACTTGAATGAACTCGTACAGTGGGACAGGGCCACAACCCTTGCAGCCCCCTCTCTACTCCGCCCCTCCCCCACCCGCGTCGGCCGTTGCACTCGTTTCGCTGTCGTCCGGCTGAGCTTCACTCTTTGCGGGAATGAATTCAATGCATGAATGCTTTTTATCGTCACAGCAAAATTCTTTGCAAGGTATGCAAACAGTCGCCACATAAAGGGCATTGACAGCGTTACAAAGTATCCCGCAGGCAGGTCCTCCCTTCGTTCTCCCTTCCTCCCCACCCAATTGGAGACCCTTTGCTCTAGTGTTTTCCCCCCCTCACCTATGCCTTCTGGTCCTTGATTTCCCCGACTCTGGGCAAGAGACTCTGCGCGCCTTCCCGATTCCCATATCCCTCCAAACATGTCCTATCCATGTACCTGCTCAATTGTTTCCTGAAGGGCCAGTCCCACTTACGCAATCTTTTTGGCGACTGCCAGCAAAGGCCGTCGAAAATTTTCAACGTGTTGAAAATTCAGCGGCGACCAGAAAGACACTACGACTCTTTGGGCAACCAGGCAACCTCTCACAACCGTACAGGCGACCCTCCTGGCGACGTACCCCCTGGTGACACCCTGTGACATGTCGCCAGGGGGTCGCTGTGCGGTCGTGAGTCGTCTCCTAGTCACCCAAAGTCGTAGGGTCTTTCTGGTTGCCGCTGAATTTTCAACATGTTGAAAATGTTCGGCGACCTGTGACGGGTGTCAGCAGTCGCCAAAAAGGTCGCGTGAGTGGAACAGGCCCTTAAACCTGCTTCAACTACCATCTCCGGCAGCTCGTTCCATACACCCACCACCCTTTGTGTGAAAAAATGACCCCTCGGATTACTATTAAATGTTTCCCCTTCACCTTGAACCTATGTCCTCTGGTCCTCGATTCCCCGACTCTGGGCAAGAGACTACCCGATCTATTCCTCTCATAACTTTGTACATCTGTATAAGATCGCCCCCTCTTCCTCCTGCCTGCGCTCTAGGGAAAAGAGTCCCAGCCTGCTCAATCTCTCCCTAAGGCCCTCGAGTCCTGGCACCATCGCTCGTAAACCTGGATTTGCTGAGAGGGTGAACCAGGTTGGTCGCCATCGAGTTACACTTGTGTTGCTCTTCCCTTTCAGCTGAATCGAATGGACTACACGGAGATCACAGTCGACCAGAAGTTTCACCGGCACTTGATAGGAAAGAACGGCACTAACAGTAAGTCCCTGTCGGCAGGCACGGAACTCGCTATCAAAATATGGAGGGGACACAATTTCTTGGAGGCCGCGTGCGCACGCGCACACTCACACTCACGCGAGCGAGGTTTCGGAGGCTCAATCCAGCGCTAAACCCAGCTCAACTCTGCCTGTCCCACCGGGTTAACCTACAGCCCTGCTTGGACTGACGGGACACCAGCGCTGCTTCTCCACGCTGGCTGTAAACCTGGGCCATATTTCCCGCAAGTCCAGGTAGGGCTGTAGGTTAACCTGGCGGGACAGGCAGAGTTGAGCTGGGTTTAGCGCTGCTTCTCTGCGCTGGCTGTGGGCTTGGGGGCACCGCGCCCGTCTGACTCCGTCCCCGGGCGGGGGGGCGAGGGACGGGACAGCACCGGAGAGCCGGGATGGATCCTGACTGTGGATGAGGCGCAGGTCGGTGCAGGCCCCATTGCCTGCTGACCAACTCTCGTCCAATCGGCGCCCTCGATCAGCAGTCCCACCCCCACTGTCTCGCGGAAAGCGGAGATTTCACCGGGTTTTAAAATCCGGATTGCAAAAAATGAGGGGGGCGGGGGTGGGCGGGCAGGGGGGACTGTCCCCTCACCTCTAACAATAGAGGGGACGTGTCCCACCTGTCCCCCCCAGGATTTCCGCCCCTGCATGTCGGAGCTGCATATACATTGTTCCTTCAAGGTAGATCGGGTGGGCAAAAAGCCCTTTGGCACATCGGCCTCCATCTGACTGAGTATTGAGTTAACTCGGCTTTCTCGTGTTCGTCTTCTAATAACCCTGTCCCACGGTACAAGTTAATTCCAAGAGCTCTCTCCAAGTTTGCCCTGATTGGAACTCGGAGATTTACGGTAATGGCCACCCGTCGGTACTCGGGGCTCTTGAGGACATGTTGAAAAATCTTCACGAGTCTTCCCGTGCTCACCTGCTGCTAGCGACTCTTCCCGAGTACCTGCCGTTAGCGTTACGAGCCGCTAAGAGACGTCCCCGAGCTCCGACGTGCCCGCTACGTTCATTCTCCGTGCTTACCACGAGTTTAATTTTTTTTTAAACTCAGGAGAGCTCTTGGAATGAACTCGTACAGTGGGACAGGGCTTTAAGTCTGCACAAGTACTTGAGAGTCTTCAAGGTACAACAATAGTCTTTATTACATTACTTCAATGCTGGCAGCAAGACAACTCTAACATGGCTGCATACTCACTCACACACACAGACAGGATAAACTATATACAAGACATCTCCCTTTGTGCTGTGCAGCGCCACCTGTTGCACGGGAGGAGCAACGGGTCCTCCCACCCCACACAGTCCACCAAACATCACGGTTTTCATCTAGCCCAGGGCGTTCCATTGCCAGCATGTGGAGATGGGGGCTCGGCCAGAGCCCAGCCTGTGAATGCAGGTCATCTCTGGGTGCCCGCTCTACCACCAACCAAGTAGACAATAGACAATAGTTGCAGGAGGAGGCCATTCGGCCCCTTCGAGCCAGCACCGCCATTCAATGTGATCACGGCTGATCATCCCCAACCAGTACCCCGTTCCTGCCTTCTCCCCATATCCCCTGACTCCGCTATCTTTAAGAGCCGTATCTAGCTCTCTGTTGAAAGCATCCAGAGAACCGACCTCAACCGCCCTCTGAGGCTGAGAATTCCACAGACTCGCTACTCTCTGTGAGAAAAAGGGTTTCCTCGCCTCCGTTCTAAATGGCTTACCCCTTATTCTTAAACTGTGTGTGTGTGGCCCCTGGTTCTGAACTCCCCCAACATCGGGAACATGGTTCCTGCCTCTGGCGTGTCCATATAATTGTTATATGGTATATGGTTATATGGTGTACAAGCCCTTAACAATCTTATATGTTTCAATGAGATTCCCTCTCATCCTTCTAAACTCCAGAGTATACAAGCCCAGCCGCTCCATTCTCTTAGCATATGACAGTCCCGCCATCCCGGGAATTAACCTGGTGAACCTACGCTGCACTCCCTCAATAGCAAGAATGTCCTTCCTCAAATTAGGGGACCAAAACTACGCACAATACTCCAGGTGTGGTCTCACTAGGGCCCTGTACATCTTTATCATCTTTTGCATCGCCTTCCTTCATTTGTTCCATGTCTATACGGGCGGCACGGTGGCGCAGCGGTAGAGTTGCTGCCTCACAGTGCCGGAGACCCGGGCTGGTTCCCGACTACGGGTGCTGTCCGTACGGAGTTTGCACGTTCTCTCATGTGACCACGTGGGTTTTCTTCGAGATCTCTGGTTTCCTCCCACACTTCGAAAGTGTAGGTTAAGGGCCTGTCCCACTGTACAAGTTTACCCAAGAGCTCGTCCGAGTTTTAAAAAAAATCAAACTCGTAGAATGTAAATAGCGGGCACGTCAGCGCTCGTGACGTCTCTTAGCGGCTCGTAACGCTAACGGCAGGCACTCTGGAAAAGCGGTAAGCGCGTGACTTTTTTTCAACGTTGAAAAATGGCCACGAGAGCCTCTAGTACCGATGAGCGGCCATTACCGTAATCAGGTTCGAATCAGGGGAAACTAGGGAGAACTCTTGAATTGCCTCGTACAGTGGGACAGGCCCTTTAGTAGGCTCGGTATAAAAGTAAATAGTCCGTAGTGTGTGTAGGATCGTGTCAATGTGCGGGGATCGCTGGTCGGTTGGACAAGCTAGATGCTGGAAGATTGTTCCCGATGTTGGGGAAGTCCAGAACAAGGGGTCACAGTCTAAGGATAAGGGGGAATTCCTTTAGGACCGAGATGAGGAAAACATTCTTTACACAGAGAGTGGTGAGTCTCTGGAATTCTCTGCCACAGAAGGTAGTTGAGGCCAGTTCATTGGCTATATTTAAGAGGGCGTTAGATGTGGCACTTGTGGCTAAAGGGATCGGGGGTATGGAGAGAAGGCAGGTACGGGATACTGAGTTGGATGATCAGCCATGATCATATTGAATGTACTCCTGACGTAGGTGATGTCGTAGGTGTCACCAGGTGACATAGGTTGTCTCCAGTACTCCAGTCGGGTTTTTTTTTGTTGTTCAAGTATTGATTCTATTCCAAATTTAATGTCGGGGGGGGGGGGGGGGGGGGTCCAATCACCGGTTTTTCGGCAACCTGCCACGTCTATGACCGTCGCCTAAAAATCACCTAATCGGGACAGGTCCACTACCCCAGCACTTTGCCACTCGTCCTAACCGTGGTGTCCTCCCCCGATCACACACTCTTTCTAGTCCTGGAAACAGGCCCTTCGGCCCAACTTGCCCATTCACACTGGTTCCATTCGCCTGCATTGGATCCATATCGGTGAGTCTAAAGTCCACAAGTCTAAAGTATTAGTCCAAGTGTCTCGTAGAACTTCCCCATTGATTTATATTCACTTCCCCATAAAAAGATTCTGCTTTTGCCCGGCCGTTTCCCACAATTAAATGTCTGTCTCTAGATTTAAAAAAAAAACAGGTTCCCCTAACCTCTCACGTCTGTGGTGATCGAGAGCTGATGTCGGTCGTGTCTCCACTCTTGAGGCAGTACCATAACAAGGTTTGAGAGACATTTGGACAGGTTCATGGAGAGGAAACGTTTCTGGGGATATGAGCCAAACAAACGCAGGCAGGTTGGGACTGTACGAGCCGAGATGGTTGGCACCGTGGTCAGCCTGGGCAAGTTGGGTCCTAAAGCCTCTGTCCCACTGTCACCACCTAACTGGCGACCTCTGCCGAGTTTGCCCTTGACTCGTACTCGCAGCGTGGTCTCCACGAGGTCGTAGGTAGGTCTTCGTAACTCTTCCTCACGCTCCTGAGTGGTCTTCGCGTACTCGTGGCCTCAAGTAGGTCGCGGCGTTTTTTCCAGCCGGATAAAAAATGTCCACGAGTAAAAAGAAAAAAGTTGGCATGGAAAAAATGGTTACTTTTTACTCGTAGGTGGGTTGTAGGCAAGTTAGTCGTAGTAGGTCGTGATGGTTGTCGTAGGTCGGTAACTGGCCCGAGAAAAGATGTGATCATTTTCCACTCGTAGCTAGTTGTAGTTGGTCTTAGGTATGGAAGACTGAGGTCGTAGACATAGTCTTAGGAGGTCGTAGACAATCGTAGGAGGTCGTAGACAGTCGTAGGATGTCATAGACAGACGTAGGAGGTCGTAGACAGTCGTAGGATGTCATAGACAGACGTAGGAGGTCGTAGACATAGCCGTAGGAGGTCGTAGACAGAGTCGTAGGATGTCGTAGACAGTCGTAGGATGTCGTAGACAGTCGTAGGAGGTCATGGTGTACAATTTTGGTCGCCTAATTATAGGAAGGATGTCAACAAAATAGAGAGAGTACAGAGGAGATTTACTAGAATGTTGCCTGGGTTCCAGCAACTAAGTTACAGAGAAAGGTTGAACAAGTTAGGTCTTTATTCTTTGGAGCGCAGAAGGTTAAGGGGGGACTTGATTGAGGTCTTTAAAATGATGAAAGGGATAGACAGAGTTGACATGGATAAGCTTTTCCCATTGAGGGTAGGGAAGATTCAAACAAGAGGGCATGACATGAGAATTAAGGGACAGATGTTTAGGGGTAACATGAGGGGGGACTACTTTACTCAGGGAGTGGTGGCTGTGTGGAATGATCTTCCTGCAGAAGTGGTGGAGGCAGGATCGATTTTAACATTGAAAAGTAAAGTGGATAGGTATATGGACGGGAAGGGAATGGAGGGGTATGGTCTGAGTGCAGGTAGATGGGACTAGGGGAAAATAAATAGTCGGCACGGACTGGAAGGGCCGAGAAGGCCTGTTTCCGTGCTGTAATTGTTATATGGTTATATTGTTATATGGTCATAGACAGTCATAGGAGGTCGTAGACATAGTCGTAGGAGGTCGTAGTCATAGTCGTAGGAGGTCGTAGACAGAGTCGTGGGAGGTTGTAGACAGGGTCGTGGGAGAGTTTTACTTCGGCGAGTCAACACGACCTTGACATTTTTTTCAACTCGTGTAGGATCTTCTAAACTGGTGGATTAGTTGGGACAGGCCCTTACCAGGACTTTGGTCCGGCTGCATTTGGAGTATTGCGTGAAGTTCTGGTTGCCCCTTTACAGGAAATCCGTGGAGGCTTCAGAGAGGGTGCAGAGGAGGTTTACCCGAACGCTGCCCGATTTCGAGGATATAATTTTTCAGGGGAGGTAGACACAAAATACTGGAGTAACTCAGCGGGACAGGCAGCATCTCTGGAGAGAAGGGATGGGTGACGTTTCGGGTAGAGACCCTTCTCGACCCGAAACCTCACCCACTCCTTCTCTCCAGAGACTCTGGCTGCTTGTCCCGCTGAGTTAATCCAGTATTTAGTGCCGACCTGTGTTTGAAACCAGCATCTGCAGTTCTTTCCTATACATCTGTCACTGTGTTCATCTTTGACTCCAAGTAAAGACAGGGCTCTTAAAGATAGCGGAGTCAAGGGATCGGGGGAGAAGGCAGGAACGGGGTACTGATTGGGGATACACAAAAGGCTGGAGAAACTCAGCGGGTGCAGCAGCATCTAAGGAGCGAAGGAGATAGGCGACGTTTCGGGTCGAGACCCTTCTTCAGACTGGTTAGGGATCAGGGAAACGAGAGATATAGGTGGTGATGTGGAGAGATAAAGAACAATGAATGAAAGATATGCAAAAAAGTATCGATGATAAAGGAAACAGGCCGTTGTAAGCTGTTTGTAGTGTGAAAATGAGACTTGGGTGGTGGAGAGATAGATAGAGAGAGAGGGAATGCCAGGGCCCGAGGGCTGAGGGAGAGGTGGGGAGGGGGAGGAGGCAGCCTGGGTTAACAGAATTGAGAAAATTCAATGTTTAAGCCCAGAGGATGCAGACTCCCCAAGCGGAATATGAGGTGCTGTTCCTCCAACTTGCGGTGTTGCTCACTCTTGCCGTGGAGGAGGCCCAGGACCGAGAGGTTGGATACGGAATGGGAGGGGGAGTTGAAGCTCAGTCTGAAAACATTTCTTTATTATTGTTAGGTTGTATTCTTTTTTTTAATGTGCTGCAATGGCAATCCACATCTCACTACACCGATTGGTGTATGTGACTAATAAAGAACCTTTGAAGAAGGGTTTCGGCCCCAAAACGTCACCTATCTCCTTCGTTCCATAGATGCTGCCGCACCCGCTGAGTTTCTCCAGCATTTTTTGTCCACCTTCGATTTTCCAGCATCTGCAGTTCCTTCTTAAATACTGATTGGGGATGATCAGCCATGATCACATTGAATGGCGGTGCTGGCTCGAAGGGCCGAATGGCCTACTCCTGCACCTATCGTCTATTGTCTAGGAGGGGGTCTCCCTGTCGGTCTGCTCCTGGGCCTGGCCAAGATGGCCATTCGCGGGACCAGGCAGCGGGCCGTCGACTGCCGGCCCCTTTTCCGGGGTTACGTCCGTGCCCGCGTGTCCCTGGAGAGGGAACACACACGCGGTGTCCACAGGGACTGTGGAGGCCGTTCGTGAACGCTGGTCACCGCAGGAGGTCGGATGTATTATTGATAAAAATGTTCATATTTTAATTTGATAACTTTCTTTGTAAAAAGCCAATATAGGCATTCTCTGATCGTGTTACAACTTTGTATTTGTTTGTTCTGAATAAAAGCATTTTGTAGAATTTTTTTTTTTTTTTAATTGTCTATTGTCTAAACGTTGCTAACCACTTTGATTTTTGTCTTCTTCCTCAACCCCCACCTTTTCCCGACCTCCCTTCTTGCCCCCTCAGTAAATCGTATCAAAGAGCAGTACAAGGTGTCTGTCCGCATCCCACCGGACAATGAGAAGAGCCACCTTGTGCGGATCGAGGGCGAGCCTCAAGGCGTCCATCTGGCCAAGAAGGAGCTGCTCGAGATGGTGCTCAGGATGGTAACCACCGCTTCCTCTTTCCTTCACCCCGAGCCAAACCTCACCCTTCAAACATCCCCTTTTCAGCGTAGGGACCCAAGCAGTCCTTCCAGGTCCGACAGAGGTTCACCTGCACCTCCTCCAACCTCATCTACTGCATCCGCTGCTCCAGATGCCAGCTGATCTATATCGCCGAACACCTCCGCTCGGTCCGCATTAACCAACCCGACCTCCCTGGTGGCTCAGCACCTCAACTCCCCACTCCCATTCCGTATCCGACCCTGGGCCTCCTCCACGGCCAGAGTGAGCAACACCGCAAATTGGAGGAGCAGCACCTCATATTCCGCTTGGGCAGTCTGCACCCTAGTGGCATAAACGTTGAATTCTCCCAATTCCGTTAGCTCTTGCTGTCTCCTCCCCAGCTCTCCCTCAGCCCTCGGGCTCCTCCTCCTCCTTTTTCCTTTCTTCTCCCCGCCCCCCCCACCCTCCATCAGTCTGAAGAAGGGTTACGGCCCGAAACGTTGCCTATTTCCTTCGCTCCATAGACGCTGCCTCACCCTCCAATTTACAATTTTACCGAAGACCAATTCGCCTACAAACTTGGGGGTTCCACAAAAAGCTGGAGAAACTCAGCGGGTGCAGCAGCATCTAAGGAGCGAAGGAGATAGGCGACGTTTCGGGTTGAGACCCTTCTTCAGACTCCTCAGCCTACAAATGTCTATGTCTTTAGAGCGTGGGAGGAAACTGGAGATCCCGGAGAAAACCCACGCAGGTCACGGGGAGGTAGACAAAAATGCTGGAGAAACTTAGTGGGTGAGGCAGCATCTTTGGAGCGAAGGAAATAGGCAACGTTTCGGGCCAAAACCCTTCTTCAGACTGGTGGAGGGTGGAGGGGGCGGGGAGAAGAAAGGAAAAACGTTTCACGTTGCCCATTTCCTTCGCTCCGTAGATGCTGCCTCACCCGCTGAGTTTCTCCAGTATTTTTGTCCGCCTTCCCTTTTCACTAGTTTTAGTTGAGTTTTAGAGAAGCAGGCTCGTGGATAGGCTGGCCAGCACACAGTGAAAGCTTTTCACTGTACCTCGGTACACGTGACACTAAACTGAACCCAACTAGGCACACGGATGGTTCAATGGCACCTTATTGTCAAGGTACAGTGACATTCATTTCTGTATGCAGTTCAGTCCAAGTACAGGGGCTGTCCCACTGTGGTGACCTAATCCGCAAGTTCTGGCGAGTTTGCCCTCGACTCACACTCGCAGCATGGTCGACACGAGGTCCTAGGAGGTCTTTGTAACTCTCCTTCATGCTCGAGTGTGGTCCCCGCATACTCGAGGCCTCAGCTAGGTCGCGGCGTATTTATCAACATGCTGAAAAATGCCCGCAAGTAAAAAAAAGATCGCCATCGAGAAAAAAAATTGATATTTTTTTTACTCGTAGGTTTAGTCGAGGTAGGTCGGCATGTTAGTCGTAGGTAATCGAGGGTAGTCGAAGGTAGTCGAAGGAGATCGAAGGAGGCCGTCTTCATTCCCCACTATTCGGTGTCCAATTTTCCCGAAGTTAGTCGTAGCTAGTCTTCAACATAGTTGAAGGAGGTCTTCAACATGACATTTTTTCAAACTCTCCTAAACTCTTCTAAACTCGCCAATTAGGTCGCTGTGGTGGGACAGCCCGTTATCACTGCCCATATAATCACTTAAGCGCCTGTCCCATTTACGCAACTTTTTCGGTGACTGCCGGCACCCGTCAGAGGTCGTTCACAGGTCGCCGAAAATTTTCAACATGTTGAAAATCCAGCGGCGACCAGAACAAGGTGCGACTCTTTGGGCGACTACTCACGACCATACGGGCTTCACCCCGCGGCATGTCGCCAGGGTGTCGCTCGTACGGTCGTGAGTCGTCTCCTCAGTCGCCCCAAAGAGTCGTAGCATCTTTCTGGTCGCCGCTGGATTTTCGACACGTTGAAAATTTTCGCCGACCTGCAACGACCTATGGCGGGCGCTGGCAGTCGCCGAAAAAGTTGCGTTAGTGGGACAGGCCCCATATGATTTATTTAAGAGGGAGTTAGATGTGGCCCTTGTGGCTAAAGGGATCAGGGGGTATGGAGAGAAGGCAGGTAGGGGATACTGAGTTGGATGATCAGCCATGATTGTATTGAATGGCGGTGCAGGCTCGAAGGGCCGAATGGCCTTCTCCTGCACCTATTGTCTATGTTTCTATGTTTCTAAGATGCATCTCAGATAAGCATCTCGCCTACAATACACGTGTTTAAGAAAGAACTGCTGATGCTGTTTTAAATCGAAGGTAGACACAAAAATCTGGAGTCACTCAGCGGGACAGGCAGCATCTCTGGAGAGAAGGGATGGGCGACGTTTCGGGTCGAGACCCTTCTTCAGACTGGTGTCAAGGGAGTGGGCGTTGGCCCAGAGTCCACACCGGCCAGTGACTCAGGCAGCATCTGTGGAGAACGTTGATAGGTGGCGTTTCGGGTCGGTACTCTGATCATCCTGGAGTTCGGTGGCGACCTGGAAGGTCACCTCTCCATGTTCTCCGGAGATGCTGCCTGACCTGCTGAGCTACTCCAGCTCTTTGCTTTCATTTAGCATAGTTTAGAGATAGAGCGCGGAAACAGGCCCATCGGCCCACCGAGTCCCCACCGACCAGCGATCCCCGCACACTAACACTGCCCTACACACACTAAGCAAAACTTACAATTACGACAAGCCAATAGACAACAGGTGCAGGAGTAGGCCATTCGGCCCTTCCAGCCAGCACCGCCATTCAATGTGATCCACAATCAGTACCCCGTTCCTGCCTTCTCTCCCCATCAACTCTGCTATCCCTAAGAGCTCTATCTAGCTCTCTCTTGAAAGCATCCAGAGAACCAGCCTCCACCGCCCTCTGAGGCAGAGAATTCCACATACTCACAACTCTCTGTGTGAAAAAGTGTTTCCTCATCTCCGTTCTAAATGGCTTACCCCTTATTCTTAAACTGTGGCCCCTGGTTCTGAGCTGCCCCAACATCGGGAACATGCCTCTAGCGTGTCCAATCCCTTAATAATCTTATATGTTTCAATCTTCTTCTTGTGTGTGGGGTCCACAGCCTAAAGTTGTCGGACAACTTGTTCTATTTGATCTTCTTTGATTGTGGACGCCGGGTTGATTGCATTCGTCGAAACAGGGCGGACCACGTGAAGGTTGCAATCTCCTACATATGTTTCAATAAGATCCCCTCTCATCCTTCTAAACTCCAGAGTCTAAAAGCCCAGCCGCTCCATTCTCTCAGCATATGACAGTCCCTCCATCCCGGGAATTAACCTTGTAAACCTACTCTGCACTCCCTCAATAGCAAGAATGTCCTTCCTCAAATTAGGGGAGCAAAACTGCACACAATACTCCAGGTGTGGTCTCACTAGGGCCCTGTACAACTGCAGAAGGACCTCTTTGCTCCTGTACTCAACTCCTCTTGTTATGAGGGCCAACATGCCATTCGCCTTCTTCACCGCCTGCTGTACCTGCACGCTTACTTTCATAGACTGATGAACAAGGACCCCCAGATCCTGTTATACTTCTCCTTTTCCAAACTTGACACCATTTAGATAGTAATCTGCCTTCCTGTTTTCGCTACCAAAGTGGATAACAATACTCCAGGTGTGGTCTTACTCGGGCCCTGTACAACTGCAGAAGGACCTAAGAATAAGGAGTAAGCCATTTAGAACGGAGACGAGGAAACACTTTCTCTCACAGAGAGTTGTGAATATGTAAAGCCTGTTCGATGTTGAAGATAAAATGGCCGCCGTTAGTGAGTGGTGAGTCTGTGGAATTCTCTGCCTCTGAGGGCGGTGGAGGCCTGTTCTCTGGATGCTTTCAAGAGAGAGCTAGATAGGGCTCTTAAAGATAGCGGAGTCAGGGGATATGGGGAGAAGGCAGGAACGGGGTACTGATTGGGGATGATCAGCCATGATCACATTGAATGGCAGTGCTGGCTCGAAGGGCCAAATGGCCTGCTCCTGCACCTGTTGTCTATTGTCCTCTTTGCGCCTGTACTCAACTCCTCTTGTCATAGTGGGTTAAAGACTGTAATTGAGTTTAGTTTAGAGATACAGCGTTGAAACAGGCCCTTCGGCCCACCCAGCCCGCACCGACCATTGCATCACCCGTTCATCCTTCTAGGGCCACTTAACCTGCAAACCTATAAACATAGAAAATAGGTGCAGGAGGAGGCCATTCGGCCCTTCGAGCCAGCACCGCCATTCACTGTGATCATGGCTGATCGTCCGCTATCAATAACCCATGCCTGCCTTCTCCCCGTATCCCTTGACTCCACCAGCCCCTAGAGCTCTATCCAACTCTCTCGTAAATCCATCCAGTGACTTGGCCTCCGCGGCCCTCTGTGGCAGGGAGTTCTTTGTGTCTCCGCTTTTTCGAGTGTCAACCTCGTTTACTTGGTTGCTTTTTCCACTACTTTCATGTCGCCAGGAAAACGAGCGGACAAAGGACCTGATTATCGAGCAACGCTTGCACCGGTCGATCATCGGCCAGAAGGGAGAGAAGATTAAAGAGGTCCGCGACAAGTTTCCTGAGGTATGATCACCCCTTCGGCCTTGACTCCATCGAGACCCCCCCCCGACCACGTGTCTTTGAACGCTACTCGGGCCTACTTGGTCTCACTCAGCCCCGTCCTCCCTTCCCTTCGTCACCCGCACATCCATGCAGGTGGAGTCGGGGAGTCTTACAGCCTGGAAACAGGCCCACACCGGCCTACATGTCCCAGCTACACTAACCTCAACTACCTCCTCCGGCAGCTCGTTCCATACACCGACCACCCTCTGTGTGGAAAAGTTACCCCCTCAGATTCCTATTAATGCTTTTCCCCTTCACCTTGAACCCATGTCCTCTGGTCCTCGATTCCCCTACTCTGGGCAAGAGACTCTGTGCGTCTACCCGATCTATTCCTCTCATGATTATATCTAACAAATGCAAAAGAGATCTATTTGCGGGCAGTTTTATTCCCCTTCGCTGTTTACAAGCTCCTATGTCTATTTTAACTGCACTTTCTGTGAATCCTAAGTAGCGTAACAGACTCTATTTGACTCTCTGCTGAGACTGAATAACCTCCCCCACCCTCTCTTTGCTCTTTACTCAGATTGATATTTAATAGACAATAGACAATAGGTGCAGGAGGAGGCCATTCGGCCCTTCGAGCCAGCACCGCCATTCACTGTGATCATGGCTGATCATCCCCAATCAGTACCCCGTTCCTGCCTTCCCCCCCATATCCCCTGACTCCGCTATCTTTAAGAGCCCTATCCAGCTCTCTCTCTTGACATCATCCCCAATCATAGAAACATAGACAATAGGTGCAGGAGTAGGCCATTTGGCCCTTCGAGCCAGCACCATCATTCAATGTGATCACCCCTGTTTTTAAGAGCCCTGTCTAGCTCTCTCTTGAGATTATCCAGAGAACCGGCCTCCACCGCCCTCTGAGGCAGAGAATTCCACAGACTCACAACTCTCTGTGAGAAAAAGTGTTTCCTCGTCTCCGTTCTAAATGGCTCACCTCTTATTCTTAAACTGTGTGTGGCCCCTGGTTCTGGACTCCCCCAACATCGGGAACATGTTTCCTGCCTCTAGCGTGTCCAAACACTTAATAATCTTATATGTTTCAATAAGATCGCCTCTCATCCTTCTGAACTCCAGAGTGTACAAGCCCAGCCGCTCCATTCTCTCAGCATATGACAGTCCCGCCATCCCGGGAATTAACCTGGTGAACCTACGCTGCACTACGCTACGCTGGCACAGAGTGATACAGTGTGGAAACGCCCCAGCTACACTAGTCCCACCTTGCCCGCGTTTGGCCCACATCCCTCCAAACCTGTCCTATCCATGTGCCTGTTTTTCGTAAATGTTGGGACAGTCCCAGCCTCAACTACCTCCTCCGGCAGCTCGTTCCATACACCCACCACCCTCTGTGTGGAAAAATGTTACCCCTCGGATACCCCCTTCACTCTAAACCTCTGCCCTCTGCTCCGCGAATCCCCTGCTCTGGGCAAGAAACATAGAGAATAGGTGCAGGAGGAGGCCACTCTATCCGATCTATTCCTCTCAGGTGATTATCAACTTCCCGGACCCAGCTCAGAAGAGCGACATTGTTCAGCTGCGCGGCCCGAAAAACGAGGTGGAGAAATGCAGCAAGTTCCTCCAGAAAGTCATCGCTGATTTGGTGAGTGTTTTTTTTAATCAAAAATAATTTTAATCAGCTATTTGCGATATGTACAATACAAAGAAACCCAGCCTGTGTGTGTGGGGGGGGGTGGTTAGTGTGCGTGTGAAGCCACAGCAACCCCCCGCAACCGCGCGTTGGGGGAACAGACCCGGCGGGTCTGCACTTGGTCTAGTATAAAGTAATCACCAAATATTATTAAATTTGAAATATTAAATAACTATTTCACAATCCTTGTCAAGGATTCATTCCACCCCGCCCCACCGCGGTGCCCAGCGGTCCCGGTAATCCCCCAGGGTGTCCGTTGTCAGCGCGTGGCCTCGTTCTAGCACCTCCCGGACGCCGACGTAAACCCCGGAAAAGGGGCAGGCAGCCGGCTCGGGCTCTTTCGCTTGACGCCGTGACGCGCGGATGGCCAGCGTGAGCATTCCCAGGGGCAAACCCAACCAGGACACCCTCAGCTCCCTGCCCTCTCACCTAACGCACAGGGTTACACTTTGGTTTTGGTAGGACAAGCAGTGGAACAATCCGGTCCACCGTCCGTCCATTACCTTCCACGGATGCTGACTGACCCGCTGAGTTCCTCCGGCCGTTTGTTTATTTTTTTACTCAGGATTCACGAGGCAGAATTAGGCCATTCGGCCCATCAAGTCCACTCCACTTAATCGTGGCTGATCTATCTATCCCCCCCCAACCCTATTCTCCTGCCTTCTCAACATAACCCCTGACACCCGCACTAATCAAGAATCTATCTATCTCTCTCCCGTAAAATTATCCACTGACTTGTGGCCTCCACAGCCGTCTGTGGCAAAGAATCCCACAGATTCACCGCCCTCTGAGTGAAGAAATTCCTCCACATTGATGTGTATTTGGGTGCTTGGAACTGACTTTAAATAACACTCAGACACAGGAGTAAAACTAACCAGCTACTTTATTCCAGGACGCCACCTTGAGTCTCCCCTGCGCCTCCCCCTTTAACTTGGAGGCAGGTATTACATACACCACACTCGTCTCCTTCCTTAAAAACGCCCTTTAATTCCGAGGCTGTGCCCTCTGGTCCTAGACTCTCCCACTAGTGGAAACATCCTCTCCATATCCACTCTATCCGGGTCTTTCACTATTCTGCACTTTTCAATGAGCCCCCCCCCCCCCCCCTCATTCTTCTCAACTCCAGCGAGTACAGTCCCAGCGCCGACAGACGCTCATCGTACGTTAACTCACTCGTTCCTGGGGTCGTTCTTGTGGAAACCTCCTCTGGACCCTCTCCAGAGCCAGTACACCCTTCCTCAGATGTGGTGCCCAAAATTGCTCACAATATTCCAAATGCGGCCCGACTAACGCCTTGTAGACCCTCAGCGTTACATCCCTGCTTTTATAGAAACATAGAAAATATAGAAAATAGGTGCAGGAGAAGAGGCCATTCGGCCCTTCGAGCCTGCACCGCCATTCAATATGATCATAGCTGATCATCCAACTCAGTACCCCTTATGTGCCTTCTCTCCATACCCCCTGTCCCTTTAGCCACATCTAACTCCCCCTTAAATATAGCCAATGAACTGGCCTCAACTACCTTCTGTGGCAGAGAATTCCAGAGATTCACTGAGATTTATATTGTAGACCTCTATAATTGTAATATAATTGTAATATTGTATAATTATAAATATAATTATATTTATATTGTAAATGGCAGCATTGCATTTGCTTCCTCACTACCGATTCGACTTGTAAAATGACCTGTCGGGCAAACTGCCCCAGCACCCCCCACCCCCACCCCCCCCCGTTCGCGAGCGATCCCAGTGTCAGCGGTGTCGTGCGTGCCCCCCCTGTGTTGTGTGAAGTGTGGAACGCTGCCGCCCGTGTGTTCCCCCGTCGCCGGGCCGCTCTCACGCTCCTTGTCCTCTTCCCAGATCGAGAACAGCTACTCCGTCTCCATCCCCATCTTCAAGCAGTTCCACAAGAACATCATCGGCAAAGGAGGCGCCAACATCAAAAAGGTACACGCCGGCTGCGGCCCCTTGTCCACGGTCGGTGCTCGCGTAAATCAATCGCGATCAATCCATCAGAATTATTCCGCCCCCTCCCCTCGCGACCGCGCGTTGGGGGAACAGAACCCAACGGGTCTGCGCTTGGTCTAGTACACAATAAAGTGCAGTGAAATGAACTTGCCAGCAGCGGTACAATGATAAAGGACACACAATACACAATAAAACATTAACACGAACATCCACCGCAGCATTCTTCACTGTGTGGCGGAAGGCACAAAGTCCAGTCAGTCCTCCTCCGCAATAACCAACCCGACCTCCCGGTGGCTCAGCACTTCAACTCCCCCTCCCATTCCGTATCCGACCTCTCGGTCCTGGGCCTCCTCCACGGCCAGAGTGAGCAACACCGCAAGTTGGAGGAACAGCACCTCATATTCCGCTTGGGGAGTCTGCATCCTCTGGCTTAAACATTGAATTTTCTCAAATCTGTTAACCCAGACTGCCCCCTCCCCCTCCCCACCTCTCCCTCAGCCCTCGGGCCCTGACATTCCTTCTCCATCTCCCCCCCCCCCCCACCCCAGTCACACTAGCTTCTCATTTTCACACCACAAACAGCTTACAATGGCCTGTTTCCTTTATCATCGATACTTTTTTGCATATCTTTCATTCATTGTTCTTTATCTCTCCACATCACCGTCTATATCTCTCGTTTCCCTGATCCCCGACCAGTCTGAAGAAGGGTCTCGACCCGAAACGTCGCCTATCTCCTTCGCTCCTTAGATGCTGCTGCACCCGCTGAGTTAGAAACATAGAAACATAGAAAATAGGTGCAGGAGTAGGCCATTCGGCCCTTCGAGCCTGCACCGCCATTCAATGTGATCATGGCTGATCAAAGTTTCCCCAGCTTTCTGTGTAACCCTCCTCCATTGTTTCCCCCGTGGTCGGGGCCATGAACCTCCACAGTCACCGCTGCGGGCGGCCGGATGTACAGGCCCTCTCGTCCGGAAAGTAAGTCCCGAATCGGAGCTTCCCTACCGGAGACCGCGGCTTCAAGATGATGTACGACCCTTGCCCCTGGGTACCTTGGCCGGTACAACCCCCGGTGCAGGGTTTTGTGTTGGTGTGGAGCAGGCAGGTAGAACCGGTGCCTCACGGCGCCAGAGACCCGGGTTCGATCCTGGCTACGGGTGCTTTGTGCGTGAATAGGTTTTTTGGCCAAGTGTTCACATACAAGGAATTTGCCGTGATGCTCCACTCGCAAGTGACAACACGACATACAGTGACCGTTAGGAATGACACATAAAACATTAAACATTAATAATAAAAAAATATCGATTAAGCATGTGAATTAAATAAAATACCAGAGCAAAAGAAGGCTACAGATCTTTTGGTTATTGAGTCGAGCTGCTTCTTCTTCTTCTTCTTCTTTCGTGTGGCGTGCGTGCACGGCCTAAAGTTGTCGGACAACTTGTTCTATTTGATCTTCCGTTTGTGCACGTCGAGTTGATTGCATTAGTCGAAACAGGGCGGACCACGTGAAGGTTGCAATCTTCCACCCCGAGTAGAGCTACTGCTCGTGGAAAAAAAGCTGTTTTTGATGTCCGGCGGCGGTGGCGGCTTTGACGGGCCGGAGTCGCCTTCCAGAGGGAAGTGATTCAAAGAGTTTGTGGCCAGGGTGAGAGGGGTCAGAGATGATCTTGCCCGCTCGCTTCCTGGCCCTTGCAGTGTGCAGTTCTGTACGTTCTCCCTGTGACCCGCGTGGGTTTTCGCCAGGAGCTCCGATTTCCTCCCAAGTCCCAACAACGTGCGGGTCTGTGGGTCAATTGGCTCCTGTAAATTGTAAATTGTCTCGAGTGCGTGTAGGATAGTGCTAGTGTACGGGGTGATTGCTTGTCGGCGCGGGCTGAAGGGCCTCTATCCACACTGCAACTCTGAAGACTAAAGGAACGTTAGTCGGTCTATTTCCCCGTTGTAAATTGCCCCCCCTGGTGTGTCAGGATTGGATGCTATAGTGGGATAATGTAGATACGGAGTGAACCGGTGAGAATTAGAATAAGGGGTAAGCCATTTACAACGGAGACAAGGAAACACTTTTTCACCCAGAGTGTTGCCTTCTTCTTTCGTGTGGTGTGCACAGCCTAAAGTTGTTGGACAACTTGTTCTATTTGATCTTCTGCTTGTCGAGTTGATTGCATTTGTCGAAACAGGGCGGACCACGTGAAGGTTGCAATCTCCCACCCCCCAGGAGAGGGTTGGGAGTATGTGGAATTCTCTGCCTCAGAGGGCGGTGGAGGCCGGTTCTCTGGATGCTTTCAAGACAGGGCTCTTAAAAATAGCGGAGTCAGGGGATATGGGGAGAAGGCAGGAACGGGGTACTGATTGGAGATGATCAGCCATGATCACATTGAATGACGGTGCTGGCTTGAAGGGCCGAATGGACTACTCCTGCGCCTATTGTCTATTGGGTCTTAATCCGAAACGTCGCCCATTAATTCCTTCTCTCCAGGGATGCTGCCTGCCCCGCTGAGTCACTGATTGGGGATGATCATCCATGATCACTGTAGTGGCCTTTTGGCCTCTTCTCCATCTTGCGTGTGGCGTGTGCGGCCTAAAGTTGTCGGTCAACGTGTTCTATTTGATCGCCTTTGATTGTGCACGCCGGGTTGATTGCATTCGTCGAAACAGGGCGGACCCCGTGAAGGTTGCAATCTCCCACCCCCGCCATGTGCCTTCTTTTGGGTCTCATTAACGATGGCGTGTGTCTTTAAATTTTAATCTGCCCGTTATATTGTGGGTGGGATTTATAACGTATTTTAGGGCGTGTTTGGTGCTACGTTTCTTGCGCAGAAGCTTGGCATTTAGTTCAGTTTCAGACCAGCATGGAGAAGGTTTACCCTGTGACCATGTGAAGTGTAACGGAGGCACGAGGAGTTTTCTAACGTTTAAAGCAATAAGTTCGATGAAGATTGGAGTGTACGAGTCGGGAGAAGTTTGGATGGACCTTATTGTTTTTCATCAACAATGAAGAATTTATTCATCAAAGGACTGTGTTTTGAAGACTTATCTGTGAAGAAGCTCTGAAGCTCTGACGGAGAGCCCGCATACGTATAAAGACATTCCCCTTAACCATGTAGTCCACTTAGCGCTCGAGGGAGTAATCTCTTAGACAACAGGTGCAGGAGTAGGCCATTCGGCCCTGCGAGCCATTCAATGTGATCACGGCTGATCATCCCCAACCAGTACCCCGTTCCTGCCTTCTCCCCATATCCCCTGACCCCGCTATCTTTAAGAGCCCTATCTAGCTCTCTCTTGAAAGCATCCAGAGAACCGGCCTCCACCGCCCTCTGAGGCAGAGAATTCCACAGACTCACCACTCTCTGTGAGAAAAAGTGTTTCCTCGTCTCCGTTCTAAATGGCCGACCCCTTATTCTTAAACTGTGTGTGTGTCCCCTGGTTCTGGACTCCCCCAACATCGGGAACATGTTTCCTGCCTCTCGCGTGTCCAAGCCCTTAACAATCTTATATGTTTCAATGAGATCCCCTCTCATCCTTCTAAACTCCAGAGTGTACATGCCCAGCCGCTCCATTCTCTCAGCGTATGACAGTCCCGCCATCCCCTATGAAATCCTCTCTCATCTGGACTCCCCCAACATCGGGAACGATAGACAAATCTGCCGCTACAATCACATTGAATAGCGGTGCTGGCTCAAAGGGCCGAATGGCCTACTCCTGCACCTAATAGACAATAGACAATAGGTGCAGAAGTAGGCCATTCAGCCCTTCGAGCCAGCACCGCCATTCAATGTGATCATGGCTGATCATCCCCATGTTTATTGTATATTGGGTGATCGATGGCCGGCGTGGACTCGGTGGGTCGGAGGGCCTGTTCCAATGCTGTGTCTGTAAATTAAATTTTTATTTTTAATTCCGCATCGCCGCTGAACCCCCCCCCCCCTCACCCTCTGCTGCTTTATTCCCCCCCCCCACCCCCAGATTCGGGAAGAAACGAACACCAAGATCGACCTGCCGACGGAGAACAGCAACTCTGAGGTGATCCTGATCACGGGCAAGAAAGCGCACTGTGAGGCTGCCCGGGACCGCATCTTGTCCATCCAGCGAGAACTGGTACATCGCGCCACCGGCTTCCGTCACGCCGTAGACATACGCCGCGGTAACCGGGCCCCTCGTCCCGCCGAGTCCGCGCCGACCAGCGCTACTCCACGCACCAGGCGGGGGAACGCGAGGTTACGCCCCTGTCCCACTTAGGAAACCTCTGGGGACTTTGCGCCCCCACCCAAGGTCTCCGTGCGGTTCCCGGAGGTTTTTGTCCTCCGGCAACCACCTTCAACTAGCATCGCAACCGGCTTCCACTAAAAAATTACCAATTTTTAAAACGGAAACCATTTCGACCATTAAGGAGACTGACAAAAACCTCCGGGAACCGCACGGAAACCTTGGGTGGGGCGCAAAGTCTCCAGAGGTTTCCGTTCTGGTTTCCAAAGTGGGACAGGGGCATTATAACAAGGTTAATTCCCGGGATGGCGGGACTGTCATATGCTGAGGGAATGGAGCGGCTGGGCTTGTACATTCTGGAGTTTAGAAGCATGAGAGGGGATCTTATTGAAACATATAAGATTGTTAAGGGTTTGGACACGCTAGAGGCAGGAAACATGTTCCCGATGCTGGGGAAGTCCAGAACCAGGGGCCACACAATTTAAAAATAAGGGGTAGGCCATTTAGAACGGAGGCGAGGAAACACAGAGAGTGGTGAGTCTGTGGAATTCTCTGCCTCAGAGGGCGGTGGAGGCCGGTTCTCTGGATACTTTCAAGAGAGAGCTAGATAGGGCTCTTAAAGATAGCGGAGTCAGGGGATATGGGGAGAAGGCAGGAACGGGGTACTGATTGGGGATGATCAGCCATGATCACATTGACTGGCGGTGCTGGCTCAAAGGGCCGGATGGCCTACTCCTGCACCTATTGTCTATTGAGACAGTAAGACTAGTGGGAGAGCTGGGGGAGGGAAGGGGAAAGAGGGAGAAAGCAGGGACTACCTGAAATTGGAGAAGTCAATGTTCATACCGCTGGGCCTACCCCTGCACTTATTGTCTATTGTGATTCGTCTCCTGACTGTCCGTGAGGGCGTTGGCGTTCTCTGTTCAACCGTGTCCCCCCCCCACAGGCGAACATCAAGGAAATGGACGTGTCGATCCCGGCCAAGCTGCACAACTCGCTGATCGGCGCCAAGGGGCGCTTGGTGCGCGCCCTGATGGAGGAGTGCGGAGGGGTGCACATCCACTTCCCCTCCGAGGGCTCGGGCAGCGACAAGGTCACCATCAGGGGCCCGGTGGAGGAGGTGGAGAAGGCCAAGAGGCAGCTGCTGCAGCTGGCCGAGGAAAAGGTAGCGTGGCCGAACGTCCGCGTCCGCTGAGAACCCCAGAACGGGTGGCGCAGCGGGTAGAGCTGCTGCCGCACAGCACCAGAGACCCGGGTTCCATCCCGGCCTCGGGCGCTGTGTGAAGGAATATTGCGCTGACGGCGTCCGTTTTGACGCAGCTGGTCGAGCCGCCGCCTCACGGCGCCAGAGTTCCGGGTTCCATCTCGCTGTCTGTACGGAGTTTGCGCGTTCTCCCCGTGACCTGCGAGGGTTTTCTCCGAGATCTTCTCCCACACTCCAAAGACGTGCGGATTTATAGGTTAATTGGCTTGGTGTCATTGTAAATTGTCCCTAGTGTGTGTGTGTAGGATAGTGTTAGTGTGTGGGGATCGCTGGTCGGTGCGGACTTGATGGGCCGAAGGGTCTGTTTCCACGCTGTATCTAAATTAAACAAAAAAAAGGTACATTGGTAGATGCATTGGTCTAGAAGGATGAGGGGTGATCTTATAGAGGAGTATAAAATCACGAGAGGAAAAAATCGGGTAGACGCACAGAGTCTCTTGCCCGGAGTAGGTGAATCGAGGACCAGAGGACATAGGTTTAAGGTGAAGGGGAAATAATTTAGTAGGAATTCGAAGGGTAACTTTTTCACACAGAGGGTGGTGGGTGTATGGAACGAGCTGCCAGAGGAGGTAGTTGAGGCTGGGACCATCCCATCGTTTAAGAAACAGTTAGACAGGTACATGGATTTGGAGGGGTATGGACCAAACGCGGGCAGGTGGGACTAGCGTAGCTGGGGCATGTTGGCCGGTGTGGGCAAGTTGGGCCGAAGGGCCTGTTTCCGCGCTGTGACTCCATAACAGTGCGGGCAGTTTCAGTTCGGTTCATCATCACGTGTACCGAGCTACAGTGAAAAGCTCTTTGTCGCGTGCTAACCAGCCAGCGGAAAGACAACACGCGATTACAATCGAGCCGTCCACAGTGGACAGATACATGAATCACACCTATACATTGGTAAAACAGAATAGATAGATTGTTAAAGAAGGAACTGCAGATGCTGGAGAATCGAGGGTTACACAAAAAGCTGGAGAAACTCAGCGGGTGCAGCAGCATCTAAGGAGCGAAGGAGATAGGCGACGTTTCGGGTCGAGCCCCTTCTTCAGACTGGTCAGGGATCAGGGAAACGAGAGATATAGACGGTGATGTGGACAGATAGAGAACAATGAATGAAAGATATGCAAAAAAGTATCGATGATAAAGGAAACAGGCCATTGTAAGCTGTTCGTAGTGTGAAAATGAGACTTGGGTGGGGGAGAGATAGAGAGAGAGAGAAGGAATGCCAGGGCCCGAGGGCTGAGAGAGAGGTGGGGAGGGGGAGGTGGCAGTCTGGGTTAACAGAATTGAGAAAATTCAATGTTTAAGCCCAGAGGATGCAGACTCCCCAAGCGGAATATGAGGTGCTGTTCCTCCAACTTGCGGTGTTGCTCACTCTGGCCGTGGAGGAGGCCCAGGACCGAGAGGTCGGATACGGAATGGGAGGGGGAGTTGAAGTGCTGAGCCACCGGGAGGTCGGGTTGGTTATTGCGGACCGAGCGGAGGTGTTCGGCGAAACGATCGCCCAGCCTCCGCTTGGTCTCACCGATGTAGATCAGCTGGCATCTGGAGCAACGGATGCTGTAGATGAGGTTGGAGGAGGTGCAGGTGAACCTCTGTCGGGCTTGGAATGACTGCTTGGGTCCCTGAAAGGAGTGGATAGGGGAGGTGAAGGGACAAGTGTAGCATCTCTTGCGGTTGCAAGGGAAAGTGCCCGGGGAAGGGGTTGAGAGGGAGGGAAGGGAAGAATTGACAAGGGAGTTGCGGAGGGAGCGGTCTTTGTGGAAGACAGACGGGGGGAGATGGGAAGATGAGGCGAGTGGAGGGGTCACGTTGGAGGTGGCGAAACTGGCGGAGGACTATCTGTATGCGCCGGCTGGTGGGGTGAAAGGTGAGGACCAGGGGGACTGCCCTTGTTGCGAGTGGGGGAATGGGGAGAGAGGGCAGTGTTGTGGGGTATGGAGGAGACCCTGGTGCGAGCCTCATCTATAGTGGGGGAGGGGAAACCCCGTTCTCTGAAGAACGAGGACATTTGTGATGACCTGGTGTGGAACACCTCATCCTGGGAGCAGATGCGGTGTCGACGGAGGAATTGGGAATAGGGGATGGAGTCCTTACAGGAAGCAGGGTGGGAGGAAGAGTAGTCCAGGTAGCTGTGGGAGTCAGTTGGTTAGTAGTGGATGTCAGTCAGGAGTGTATCACCTGCAATAGAGATGGTGAGGTCAAGGAATGGTAGGGAAATGTCGGAAATGGTCCAAGTGTATTTGAGTGCCGGATGGAAGTTGGTGGTGAAATGGATGAAGTCAGTCAATGGATGCAGAATAGATAGATTGTTGACTAGTGCGGGTGTCGGGGGTTATGGGGAGAAGGCAGGGGAATGGGGTTAGGAGGGAGAGATGGATCAGCTGTGATTGAATGGCGGAGTGGACGTGATGGGCCGAATGGCCTGATTCTGCTCCTATCACTGATGAGCTTGTGACCTCTCCCCCCGACGCTGCAGCAAATCAACAACTGCACGGTGGAGCTCCACGCCAAGCCCGAGTACCACAAGTTCCTCATCGGCCGCGGTGGCGGCAACATCCGCAAGGTGCGCGACCGCACCGGCGCTCGCATCATCTTCCCCACCGCAGACGACCGCGACCAGGAGCTCATCACCATCGTGGGCAAGGAGGAGGCCATCAAGCTGGCCCACAGAGAACTGGAGATCCTCATCAGAAACCTGGTGAGTGTGTGTGTGTGAGTGAGTGACTGTGTGAGTGAATGAGTGTGAGTGAGTGTGAGTGAATTAGTGTGTGTGTGAGTGAGTGTGTGAGTGAGTGTGTGTGTGAGTGAGTGTGTGTGTGAGTGAATGAGTGTGAGTGAATTAGTGCGTGTGTGAGTGAGTGTGTGTGAGTGAATTAGTGTGAGTGTGTATGAGTGTGAGTGAGTGAATGAATGAGTGAGTGTGTGCCAGTGAATTAGTGTGAGTGTGTGAGCGTGTGTGAGTGTGTGTGAGTGAGTGTGTGTGAGTGTGAATGAATTAGTGTGAGTGTGTATGAGTGTGAGTGAGTGAATGAGTATGAGTGTGTGAGTGACTGTGTGTGAGTGTGAGTGAATTAGTGTGAGTGAGTGAATGAGTGTGAGTGTCTGTGAGTGAATTAGTGTGTGAATGAGTGCGAGTGTGTGAGTGAGTGAATGAATGAGTGTGTGTGAGTGAGTGTGAGTGAGTTGAATATGTGTGAGTGTATGAGTGTGTGTGTGTGAGTGAATTAGTGTGAGTGTGTGAATGAGTGAGTGTGCGAGTGAGTGAATGAGTGTGTGAGTGAATTAGTGTGTGAGTGTGAGTGAGCCAGCACCGCCATTCACTGTGATCATGGCTGACCATCCCCAATCAGTTCCCCGTCCCTGCCTTGTCCCCGTATCCCCTGCCTCCGTTGGCCCCAAGAGCTGTACCCGACTGTCTCTCGGACACACGGAGCGCTGGCGAGGCATCGTTCACCCCCCGTTGCCGTCTGTCGCGCAGGACAACGTGGTTGAGGACCTGATGGTGGTGGAGCCCAAGTACCACCGGCACTTTGTGGCGCGGCGCGGCCAGGTGCTGCGGGAGATCGCCGAGGAGTACGGCGGCGTGACGGTCAGCTTCCCCCGCACGGGCGTGCAGAGCGACCGCGTCATGCTGAAGGGGGCCAAGGACTGCGTGGAGGCCGCCAAGCGCCGCATACAGGAGATCATCGGGGACCTGGTGAGAGCTGCCGACGGTGGGGGAGGGTAGAGGGGGAGGGGTATCGTGGGGGGTGGGGTGGGCCGGAGAGTGGGATAAACAATACACAACAGGTGCAGGAGGAGGCCATTCGGCCCTTTGAGCCAGCACTGCCATTCAATGTGATAGAAACATAGAAACATAGAAATTAGGTGCAGGAGTAGGCCATTCGGCCCTTCGAGCCTGCACCGTCATTCAATATGATCATGGCTGATCATCCCCAATCAGTACCCCGTTCCTGCCTTCTCCCCCACATCACCTGACTCCGCTATCTTTAAGAGCCCTATCTAGCTCTCTCTTGAAAGCATCCAGAGAACCGGCCTCCACCGCCCTCTGAGGCAGAGAATTCCACAGACTCACCACTCTCTCTGAGAAAAAGTGTTTCCTCGTCTCCGTTCTAACTGGCTTCCTCCTTATTCTCAAACTGTGTGTGTGTGGCCCCTGGTTGTGGACATGGAGTCTCCTGATGGAACCACCATTCCATTGTGGATGGCTGATCTATCTTTCCCTCTCAACCCCATTCTCCTGCCTTCTCCCCCATAACCCCTGACAGGCGTACTGACACACGCGGTCACATGGAGAACGGATAGATTCCGCTCAGACCGCGCCCGAGGTCAGGATCAGACGCGTGTTGCCGTTATCGGGCAGCAAGTCTACCGGGGTGCCCTCGTACATCAATGGGCAGGAGAGGGGGCAGGGATGAGGGGTGAATGGAGGGAACGGTGCCCTCCAGAACAACCCCACCCCGCTCCACCCTCCACCCCCCCACCCAAACCCCCCCCCGCCCCAGCTTACCCCTCCCCCCCTTCACCAACCACCGCACTGCCTCATCTAGCCCACCCTCCACCCCCCCCAAACCCCCGCCCCACCTTACCCCTCCCCCCCTTCACCAACCACCGCACTCAATGGCCTCCTCCTGCACCTATTTTTCTCACGTTTCTACGTCTCTAGACTTGGTGGGGGGGGGGGGGGGGCGAATGTTCCTCACAGATGCCTAGCCGCCCGGCTCGCTGAGTTGCCTCAGCACGCACTGTGTGTCTTCGCTTGCTCTGATCGCTGTTTGTTTCTCCGCCACAGGAGGCCCAGGTGACCCTGGAGTGTGTGATCGCCCAGCGCTTCCACCGAGCGGTCATGGGACTCAAGGGATCCAAGGTGCAGCAGATCACACGGGAGTTCGACGTGCAGATCAAGTTCCCCGAGCGAGAAGACAACCAAGGTACCCCTCCGATGGGCCGAATGGCACCCTGCAGCTGGAGAACCCACTGTTTAGTTTATAGACTACATACAATAGACAATAGGTGCAGGAGTAGGCCATTTCGATGCAGGAGGAGGGTTCATAGAAACATAGAAATTAGGTGCAGGAGGAGGCCATTCGGCCCTTTGAGCCTGCACCGCCATTCAATATGATCATGGCTGATCATCCAACTCAGTATCCCGTACCTGCCTTCTCTCCATACCCCCTGGTCCCCTTAGCCACAAGGGCCACATCTAACTCCCTCTTAAATATAGCCAATGAACTGGCCTCAACGACCCTCTGTGGCAGAGAATAGTAAGATTGAACGAGAACTTACCAGTTCGAAGGTTGATCTTTATTTCATGAGGAGTCGAAGTGACGGATTTCGTGAAGAGCCCGCCGGCGCGCATGCTCGACATACTTCAAAGTAGCGGCGTGGAATCACAGGAACCAATCAAAAGAAATGACTTCACATAGTAAGAATGAAACGACTAAGATTACCAGATGAAGGTGATTGAGGGTTGGGCGAGGAGGGCACGAAATCCCTCACTTCGACTCCTCATAAAATAAAGATCAACCTTCGAACTGGTAAGTTCTCGTTCAATCTTACTATTTCATTTCGGAGTCACGTGAGTGACTTCGTGAAGACTTCAAAGCTTCTGTGATGACACGCCCTGGACCACGTCCATGCTGTCACACCACTACCAGGGATGGATGGGAGGAATAACGTGCTGACTAGTCCATACTGCAAAACAAAGCATATTTATTAACAAACAAATCAAAAAACCCTCATTCGGGGACATCTCCACGTTCTTGCCCCGCATTTAGCACGGCTTCTGCGAACTGTAGAGGCGCAGCAACGGGCCGGTTGTAGAAACGCTGGAACACCGCTTCATTAGCCCATCCTGCTGTGGCGAGAATATGGTCCATGGGCACCTCCATGACCCTCGCCGCCGACGTCGATGCAGCCCTGGTGGAATGAGATTTGAACACATTAGTGTCGATACCTGACTTACCCAAGACGACTCGAAGCCACCTGTATATCGTCTGTGTTGTCACTCGATGGTGAGGTCTCTTATGAGTGACAAGCAGGTATCTCTCCATTCCTCTGATGCTTGCCGTCACCTTGACGTAGTAACGGATATGGGAGGCTAAGCATAGCCTAGCATCGGCGGGGTATGCCGGGAACTTCAGCTGCAGCCCTGTGCACCCAGGTCTGTGCTGCTTTAGTAGCTCGTCAACAAAGAGAACTACTTCTGTGGGGGTAGACATCATTCTGTCGACACGTAGTTTGTGGAGTGTCTGTACCCTCTGTGCTGAAGTCAGCGCTAGTAACATCACCAGCTTCATGGTGAGTTTGTCCAGCTGGAGCCCTTCCATGGGGGACCACGTCCTGAGCAGAGTTAAAACGTCCCTGACATCCCAGGTGATATTGTAACGTGGTGTAGGCGGATTCGTATTGAAAATACCCCGCATGAGCCTGGACACTAGCCTGTTGGATCCCACCTCAATATTGAGGTAGAATGATAGAGCGCTCCTGGCGCTGTTGATGGCACTGTAGCTTAAGTGTTCATCATGGTGCAACCCCGCGAGGAATTCCAGGACGTCGGTTATAGTCATGGCATCGTACGTGATGCGAGAGCGGCTGCAGAAGGCTTCCCACTTCCTGATGTGAGAGCGGTATCTTCGCCTTGTAGACTCTCGGCACGACGCCGCAATGGTATCCATGGTCCGGGTAGAAAGGCCGTATCCAACTAAAGGCCGATTCAGAATCTGCAAGCCAACAAATTTAAATAGCCATGGCAGGGATGTGGCTCCCCTGAAACAGGGTGAGTAACTAATTCTGGGCTACCCTGCAAACGGACCCAAGGTTCACTGAGCGTGTCAAAGACCATCGGATACCACGGCTGTGTAGGCCAGTCGGGTATGATAAGGATGTCCTTGGCACCATCCATCTGAATTTTACGTAATACCCGACTGATGAGGAAAAACGGGGGGAATGCATAGAAAAAGCAATTCCCCCAGTCTAGCGAGAATGCATTTAACGCTATAGCCCCAGGATCTGGTTCCCACGAGACGTAGGTTGGTACCTGATGGTTCAACCGGGACGCAAAAAGGTCAATGTCCGGTTTCCCAAATTTGGCTGTGATTTTTGCAAAAATTTCAGGATGTAACATCCATTCAATATTATCATTGAACTTGCGTGACCTGGCGTCCGCCACAATATTAACCTCACCTGGCAAATAGGTAGCTGAAATCCAAATGTCTCTCTTGACACACCAGAGCCAAATTGAATTAGCCAATTTATCACATGAAACTGACCTGGTACCGCCCATGTGGTTTAAATACGCCACCGCTGTGGTATTGTCTATTTGGAGCCAGACATGTGCTCCAATGATCTTGGAACAATATGCTCGAAGTCCGTGAAACGCTGCAAGCAGCTCCAAATAGTTGATCCCTTGTGATACCAACATCGTATTCTTAAGGGTATCCCATCGGCCCCCACAACTAGAACATTGATTCGTAGCTCCCCAGCCATCAGAGCTCGCATCAGTTTGTAAGTATATCATCGGTTTCGCCTCAATAATAGTTTTAAACGAGTTACTAATGTGGCAAACCCACCATCGTAACTCATCCAATGCTGCAGGCGGCAGCTGCATTGATCGATCATAATGACCAGCATGCCGTCGCAACGCAGCGATCTTGGCTCTCTGCAAGTTTTGATAATGCAGAGGTCCATACCGGGCTGCCGGAAACAAAGCCACAATCTTGCCAATGACAGTAGCTGTGTGACGAATCGATGGTATACGAGTATTGATTAAATCTGTACACACCTGTGTTACCTCCTCAATTTTGTTAATTGGTATGGTGACTCTCATGCTAATGGAATTCACCTGGAACCCCAGATAATTAATTACCTGGGTGGGGCAGAACTTAGATTTTTCTGGATGAATAATGAACCCAAGCTGTTGGAACAAATTGACCGCAGCTGCAACCCCTTGTTGAGCTGATTCCAAGGTGTGGCCGACAATTAAAATATCATCTAAATAGGCCATAACAATATGATGTCGTTGTCTTAAATAAGCCATAATTGGCTTCACCAATTTAGTAAATAATCGAGGGGCTGTGGTGAGCCCATTAGGCAACGCCCTATATTGCCACAGCTGATCCATCCAGATAAATTTTAAGAACCTTCTGTAATATTTTTTCATGGGTACGGTATAGTACGCATCCTGTAAATCAATGCATGCCATAAAGCACCCTTGTGAGATCAATGATTTGGCCGTTTCAAACGTGTCCATTTTAAAATGAGTATATGTTACAAAGTTATTCAGAGTGGTCAGATCAATAATGACTCTACAGCCTCCATCTTTCTTAGGTCGAGTAAAAATATTGGAAACAAATTCAACGGGCTCATGAACCGTTCTCTCTATGACCCCTTTCTGTTCCAACCTTAACATTTCCTTATAGCCTACGGACTGTTCCGCAGCCGTTAGTTTAAACGTACGACCCGGTCTATGCTGAGACGGAGGGATGTCCCCATTAATAAACTCAATGCTATGGCCCTGAATATTCCGTAACACATACTCATCACTGGTAATGTCACCCCATGCACCCGCAAACAACCGCAGACGCCCACCAACATGTGAAGTTAAACAAAGAGAAAAAAGAGAACCAGACCGCCTCACCTCTGTGGTTACCGGCGGTCCCTGACACAAGTGGGTGGACGTAGAGGTGCTGGGTTGGTTTGAGGTCGTGGCGTCCTCATTTTCCACCTCGGCTTCTGCCGAGCCTGTCCTAAAAAAGACCCCTGGTGTTGGGGTGGTTGATATCGGTTTGGAGCTGGAGGGTAGAAGTGCTGACAGACCCTCGTGAGCGGCCAAGTGGAGCTTTCGAGCTCGATGGCGTGGGGGCACTATGAGAGCGCATGAGCCCCACGGTCTTGGCTTGTTCATCAAGCTCTCTGACCCTTTTGGAAAGGTCTTCGCCAAAGAGCTGACGGGGCGGCGGCGGTGGTTTGCACAACCCTGCAAACTTAGGGTTGAGCGCTGGGCGGATGCTATTTTTGCGAAAGCCATTTATTTCATTTTGAGTAGCGCACAGAAGCGCCAGAGCATCCTCCTGGTCCAAATTAAGCTCCTCTCCGTCGACCGACCGCACAAAGGCAGTAATCCCGGCCGTGAGGAGTTTCAGGATCCGCTGAATTTTCAGCTCCTGCTGACGGATAGCCGCACTGATGTTGCCCCATATTGGCGTATTGACCACAGGCACGTTGAGGGAGTTGCAGTTTGATGGAGCCTTGTGACGTCTCATGGCTTGTAGTAGAACTTCCTCCTGAAGCTGGTGATTATTTAGGAAGTCCACAGTGGCTGCCAATTTCGTATTGATGGGAAGCCCCGAGGAATGAGGGGCTGCAAACTTGGTGGCCACATCGAGGAGGTCCTCCGCCGGTAATTCAGGCGGGGGTGGGATGGGGTCGACCACTGCCTCCTCGTCCTGCTGCTCCAGGCTGGTGTACGAAGCTGGTGTTGAAGCCCTGTGCCTGTCGCTGCTGGATGCCTGTTGTTGTTGACCTTGTATGAGAAGCTCCAGCAGCCGCTCCATACGGTCAATACGCCCTTCACCCTGAACACTCAGGTGGTCGGAGTCCTCCGGCTCTGAAAATTGGCCGGGGCTCCTGTCATCGGCCCGCACCTCGTCAAGGCCCTGCCGGTGCCGGTAGTTGTCGTCGACAGCCGCCGAGGCGAAACTGCGCGATTCCTGCACGGGCGTGTTCAACCGCCTCCGTTTAGCGGGAGCGGAAGCCGTTGCCTCTATGGACAGATGCGGCATGGTGTCGGCACCAGCCGAAGCCTGGATACCTTGAGCCCGTGCAGGCTTGCCAGCTGCCCACATCATGGACCTTGCCGACGCATGGTCTCGCCCACCCATCCATGGGGGGCTCGGCGACCGTGACGGGACCCCCAACTGACTCGTCCCGGCGTCGAAAGTTGGGGGGCGACGGCTGGACCTCACAGCTGCCCCGGGTCCCGTCCTGGAACCTGACCGCTCCTTGGCGGCAGGCAGAGCCTTAGCCCCGACAGGGTTAGGCTTCTGGGCTCCTGCCCTTCCCCTCCTCAGAGGGCTGCGTGAAACGGGCCGTGCAGCCGCACGGACCCTTCTGCTCGAGGCCGTCAGCAAGCCTGCTGATGACCTGACTGCCATGGCAGCGTCGTTCTGCTCTGGCGGCACACCACACTCCTCCTCGTCGAATTCCTCCGAGCTGTGGTGTGCAGGCGGGTCCGGACCTGAAAAGACAGAGCTCACCGACATCTCCGCCCTCGTTCCGGTCTGTGTTGCAGGTACCCCCGACAACTCTCGCTCCGGAACCGCTGGCCGGCGACTTTTCCCCGATCTCCGGCCTCTCAAACTCCCATCCATGTTCTTGCTGTGAAGCAAACACAACAAGAACCACCAACTTAAGGTAGCATACTTACCTGCGTGGTTCCCTTATGAAGGGCTGGCGAGGAGCGCGCTCCTCCGTCATCCGTCGCAGCAACGCGATACGACGATATGTCGAGCATGCGCGCCGGCGGGCTCTTCACGAAGTCACTCACGTGACTCCGAAATGAAATTCCACAGATTCACCACTTTCTGTGAAAAAAGTCTTTCTCATCTCGGTCCTAAAGGAATTCCCTCTTATCCTTAAGCTGTGAGCCCTTGTCCTGGACCTCCCCAATATCGGGAACAATCTTCCTGCATCTAGCCTGTCCAACCCCTTAAGAATTTTGTAAGTTTCTATAAGATCCCCCCTCAATCTTCTAAATTCTAGCAAGTACAAGCCAAGTCTATCCAGTCTTTCTTCATATGAAAGTCCTGACATCCCAGGAATCAATCTGGTAAACCTTCTTTGTACTCCCTCTATGGCAAGAATGTCTTTCCTCAAATTTTGAGACCAGAACTGTACGCGATACTGAGCGGAGTCAGGGGATGGAGTTAGATGGAGCTCTAGGGGCTAGTGGGGTCAAGGGATATGGGGAGAAGGCAGGAACGGGGTACTGATTGTGGATTATCAGCCGTGATCACATTGAATGGCGGTGCTGGCTCGAAGGGCCGAGTGGCCTCCTCCTGCACCTGATGTGTATTGTCTATTGAATCCGTGGCTGCCTGGTTGGTTCACGGCCCGGAGCCTGTTTGTTGAGTCAATTAAGCCCACCCAGGTCACGGGGGGGAGAACGTGCAAACTCCGTTCAGACAGCATCCTTGGTCGGGATCGAACCCGAGGCAGTGTTTCTAAAACAGCTGCATTCCAATGGCATCTCTGTGCTACTCCCCAAGTGTCGCCAATCTAATTGAGCGGATCAGCAAGCCTGACGGCGGGCCGCGGATAGCGTCTCATCCGGGGAGTCCAGGGCTCCATTTAGGGTGCGTTTTTTCCAACCTCGTTAACGAGGCCGCGAGCCTCGTTTACGCGGGATGATATTTGTTTCGCGGCTCCGGCGCCCTAATTACACCTCGTGGGACCGGAGTCTTTCAAAGTCCAACTGGCTCACCGGAGACAAACAACTATCAAAGCGTGCCACGGCGGGTCGAGACCCGGGTTCGGTTGCTGTCTGTGTGGAGTTTGCACGCGAATGCTCCGGTTTCCTCCCCTGTCCCAATAGACAATAGGTGCAGGAGTAATCCATTCGGCCCTTTGAGCCAGCACCGCCATTCAATGTGATCACGGCTGATCATCCCCAATCAGTTCCCCGTTCCTGCCTTCTCCCCAGATCCCCTGACTCCGCTAAAAGTCAAAAGGCAGTTCAGACGCACACTCAATTCCTCCTATTGTTTAATAGGAGTTGATATGAAGATATCATGCAAACAGTAGCAAGACATTCTTTCAACATGTGACTGTCATACGCTGAGAAAATGGAGCGGCTGGGCTTGTACACTCTGGAGTTTAGAAGGATGAGAGTACCCCGTTCCTGCCTTCTCCCCATATTCCCTGACCCCGCTATCTCTAAGAGCCCTATCTAGCTCTCTCTTGAAAGTATCCAGAGAACCGGCCTCCACCGCCCTCTGAGGCAGAGAATTCCACAGATTCGCCACTCTCTGGGTGAAAAAGTGTTTCCTCGTCTCCGTTCTAAATGGCCTACCCCTTATTCTTAAACTGTGTGTGTCTGTGGCCCCTGGTTCTGGACTCCCCCAACATCGGGAACATGTTTCCTGCCTCTAGCGTGTCCAAACCCTTAATAATCTTATATGTTTCAATGAGATCCCCTCTCATCCTTCTAAATTCCAGAGTGTACAAGCCCAGCCGCTCCATTCTCTCAGCATATGAAAGTCCCGCCATCCCGGGAATTAACCTGGTGAACCTACGCTGGGCTCCCTCAATAGCAAGAATGTCCTTCCTCATGTCCTGAAACTCTCACCAACTCCCACAGATGCGCCTTGGAAAGCATTTTAACCGGGATGCATCGCTTTGAGTTCTGTTTAGAGATACAACCTGGAGCAGGCCCTTCGGCCCACCGGGTCCGTGCTGGGAACGGTTCCATCCAAGACTGCAGAGAGTAGCGGACGCAGCCCAGACCGTCACACACAAACCAACCTCCCTTCCACCGACTCCATCTACACCTCGCGCTGCCTCGGCAAGGCCGGCAGCATCATCACGGACCAGTCTCACCCCCGGCCACTCCCTCTCCTCCCCTCTCCCATCGGGCAAGAGGTACAGAAGTGTGAAAACCAACGCACACACACACACACCTCCAGATTCAGGGACAGTTTCTTCCCGGCTGTTATCAGGCAGCTGAACCATCCTACCACAACCGGAGAGCGGTCCTGAACTACTATCCACCTCATTGGTGACCCTCGGACTATCCTTGATCGGACTTTACCTTGTACTAAACGTTATTCCCTTATCGTGTATCTGTACACTGTGTGGACGGCTCGATTGTAATCATGTATTGTGTTTCCGCTGACTGGTTAGCTCGCAACAAAAGATTTCCACTGTACCTCGGTACACGGGACAATAAACTGAAGTTAGACTAGCATAGCTGGGATAACATGGACGTGTCGGGCCGAAGGGCCTGTTTCCATGCTGCACGACACTATGAATGGTGGCAGACAAAAGTGCTGGAGAAACTCAGCGGGTGCAGCAGCATCTATGGAGCGAAGGAAATAGGCAACGTTTCGGGACGAAACACTTCTTCTATAAATGGTGGTGTGGGATGCAGGGACCCCAAATTTCTCTGAAGAAGGGTCCAGCCCCAAAACCGTGGGCACCTGTAATCCGGGATGGGTCCCAACTGGGGGGTCCGGAACTGGAATTCCACTGCCCTCCCGATTAAATACTGTTTGCCCCGTGGTCAACTTTCCCCCTCAGCTGACAACGGAGCATCCCAAAGATAGACCCCAAAAAAGCCGGGGTAACTCAGCGGGTCAGGCGGCATCTCTGGAGAGAAGATGCAGGTGACGTTTCGGGTCGAGACCCTTCGACATTTCCCTGATCGTCGTCCCCTTTGATCCGCCGTTTTCACGCCTTGCCCCTTCCCATATCTCCCTCACCCCCCCCCCCCCCCCCGACTCTCAGTCTGAAACATAGAAACATAGAAAATAGGTGCAGGAGGAGGCCATTTGGCCGTTCGAGCCTGCACCGCCATTCAATATGATCATGGCTGATCATTCAACTCAGTATCCCGTACCTGCCTTCTCTCCATACCCCCTGATCCCTTCAGCCACAAGGGCCACATCTAACTCCCTCTTAAATATAGCCAATGAACTGGCCTCAACTACCTTCTGTGGCAGGGAATTCCACAGATTCACCACTCTCTGTGTGAAAAATGTTTTCCTCATCTCGGTCCTAAAAGATTTCCCCCTTATCTTTAAACTGTGTGACCCCTTGTCCTGGACCTCCCCAACATCGGGAACAATCTTCCTGCATCTAGCCTGTCCAACCCCTTAAGAATTTTGTAAGTTTCTATAAGATCCCCCCTCAATCTTCTAAATTCTAGCGAGTACAAGCCGGAGATGACTAAGTGTCTCGACCCAAAACACCACCCCTTTCTTTTCTCCAGAGACGCTGCCCGTCCCGCTGAGTTTCTCCCAGCGTGTTGTGTCCGCCCCCTACTCCTAACCCCGCCGCTGCTTTTTATCCGTCGAACAGGCGCGGACCCTCACCCTCAGGAGAACGGCGACCTGAACTCCGAGCTCCGGGAGACGGAGCATGCGCCCAGGAAGTGCGACGTCATCGTCATCTCCGGCCGGAAGGAGAAGTGTGAGGGGGCGCGCGAGGCATTACTGGTACGTCCCCTACCTCCCCTCACCACTCTCCCCCCCCTCTCCATATCCATCCCCCCTCTCCACGTCCCCCTCCTCTCTACGGCCCCCCCTCCATGACCACCCCCCCCCCCTACACCCAACCCCCCCCTCCCCCTATCTCCACGTCCAACCCCCTCTCTCCACGCCCCACCCCCCCTTTCCTCGCCCCACCCCCTCCTCACTACTCCCACCCCCCCTCCATATCCATCCCCCCTCTCTACGCCCCCCCCTCCACGCCCACCCCAACTCTCTCCACACCCCACACCCCCCCCCACTCCACGCCCCACCCCCCCCCCTCTCTCCACGCCCCACCCCCCTCTCTCCACGCCCCACCCCCCTCTCCACACCCACGCCCTTCTCCACATCCACTCTGTCCAGGCCTTTCACTATTCGGCACGTTTCAATGAGGTTCGTTCCCACCCCCCCCCCCCCCCTGTGCTATCTTCGGCCCCGGGAGGATACGTTGGGCAAGAGAGAGGCTGGCTCTAACGCAGCTTTTGACCCTCCCAGGCCCTGGTCCCAGTCACCGTGGACCTAGAGGTTCCGTTCGACCTGCATCGGTACATCATCGGGCAAAAGGGCAGCGGCATCCGCAAGATGATGGAAGAGTACGAGGTATGTGCAAGTCCACCGGTGATTAGCAGAGCAGAATGAGGCCATTCGGCCCATCCAGTCCAATCCGCCATTGAATCATGGCTGATCAGAGAGAATGGAGCAGCTGGGCTTGTACACTCTGGAGTTCAGAAGGATGAGGGGGGGGTAACTTTTAGAAACTTATAAAAGGACTGGACAAGCTAGATGCAGGAAAAATGTTCCCGATGTTGGGCGAGTCCAGAACCAGGGGCCACACAGTCTTAGAGGGGATCTCATTAAAACACATAAGATTGTTAATGCCTTGGACACGCTAGAGGCAGGAAACATGTTCCCGATGTTGGGGGAGTCCAGAACCAGCGGCCACACACACAGTTTAAGAATAAGGGGTAAGCCATTTAGAACGGTGACGTGGAAACACTTTTTCTCACAGAGAGTGGTGAGTCTGTGGAATTCTCTGCCTCAGAGGGCGGTGGAGGCCGGTTCTCTGGATGCTTTCAAGAGAGAGCTAGATAGGGCTCTTAAAGATAGCGGAGTCAGGGGATATGGGAAGAAGGCTGGAACGGGGTACTGATTGGGGATGATCAGCCATGATCACATTGAATGGCGGTGCTGGCTCGAAGGACCAAATGGCCTACTCCTGCATCTATTGTCTATTGTCTATTGTCTGTCTATCTCTCCCTCCTAACCCCATTCTCCTGCCTTCTCCCCATAACCCCTGGCACACGTACTGCTCAAGACGAGAGGGTCTAAGCCAGGGGTGGGGAACCTGCGGCCATGAGGCTGCGTGCGGCCTTCTCGGCCATTAAGTGCGGCCTTTTGAATGAATCCAAATTTTGTCGAACAAATCCTTTTATTTTTATGAGTACGTTTTTGTTCGTCTTTTATTATTTTTATTTTAATCTTAAAACGAACGTATTTAAAATACCAAAGAGTAAAAGAAGATTCAACTAAATAATCCTCCCCGACTGACGGCCACAATTAAAACATTAGTAAGTCATGAGGGCAATTTTAACAAAATAATGTACATTTTGAAGTTGAGCTTTCGTGGATGCGGCCTTAGTAGATTACAGCTAACTTAGTGCGGCCTTCCGACGTGAAAAGGTTCCCCACCCCTGGTCTAAGCTATAGGTTCATAAGGTCGTCAGTGGTAGGATCAGAATGAGGCCATTCGGCCCATCGAGTCTACTCCGCCATTCAATCATGGCTGATGTATCTCAATGCCTCCTAACCCCATTCTCCTGCCTTCTCCCCATAACCCCTGACACCCGCACTGATCAAGACTAGAGGGTCGAAGCTATGGGTTCATAAGTGATAGGAGCAGAATTAGGCCATTCGGCCCATCTCTGCCTTTCAATCATAGAAACATAGAAAATAGGTGCAGGAGGAGGCCATTCGGCCCTTCGGCCCTTTGAGCCATTTAATGTGATCATGGCTGATCATCCCCAATCAGTACCCCGTTCCTGCCTTCTCCCCATATCCCCTGACTCCGCTATCCCCGAGCCCTATCTAGCTCTCTATTGATATCATCCCCAATCGTAGAAACATAGACAATAGGTGCAGGAGTAGGCCATTCGGCCCTTCGAGCCAGCACCATCATTCAATGTGATCATGGCTGATCATCCCCAATCATAGAAACATAGACAATAGGTGCAGGAGTAGGCCATTCGGCCCTTCGAGCCTGCACCGCCATTCAATATGATCATGGCTGATCATCCAACTCAGTATCCCGTACCTGCCTTCTCTCCATGCCCCCGATCCCTTTAGCCACAAGGGCCACATCTAACTCCCTCTTAAATATAACCAATGAACTGGCCTCAACTCCCTTCAGTGGCAGAGAGTTCCAGAGACTCACCACTCTCTGTGTGAAAAATGTTTTCCTCATCTCGGTCCTAAAAGATTTCCCCCTTAGCCTTAGCCTTGTCCTGGACTTCCCCAACATCGGGAACAATCTTCCTGCATCTAGCCTGTCCAACCCCTTAAGAATTTTGTAAGTCTCTATAAGATCCCCCCTCAATCTTCTAGATTCCAGCGAGTACAAGCCGAGTCTATCCAGTCTTTCTTCATATGGAAGTCCTGCCATCCCAGGAATCAGTCTGGTGAACCTTCTCTGTACTCCCTCTATGGTCACGGCTGATCTATCTCTCCCTCCTAACCCCATTCTCCCGCCTTCTCCCCATAACCTCGTTTTGCTCTGGTATTATATTTTATTCTTCACACGCATCAATTATAATGTTTTGTTTTTAATTGTCTACTGTATATCGTATTATTACTCGAGAGCCGAAACGTCACCTATTCCTTTGCTCCATAGACGCTGCCTCACCCGCTGAGTTTCTCCAGCAAGTTTGTCCACCTCGGATTATATCCTTTGATCGGACTTTGCTGGCTTTGCCTTGCACTAAACGTTATTCCCTTATCATAACCAAGACATATTCCTTGTCTGTATACATACTTGGCTAATAAAATGTATTCAATTCAATTCATTAAACCCTGACGCCCGTACTAATCAGGAGTCTATCCGTCTCTGCTGTCTGTGCGGAGTTTGCACGTTCTCCTCGTGCGTTGTTTCCGAGATCTTCAGTTCCCTTCCACACTCCAGATGCGCAGGTTTGCAGGCTAATTGGCTTGGTGTAAATATAAAATTAGGTCATGTTATCGATGTAGAATTAGGCCATTCGGCCCATCGAGTCCACTCCACCATTCAATCACGGCTGATCTATCTCAATCCCTCCTAACCCCATTCTCCTGCCTTCTCCCCACAACCCCTGACACCCGCACTAGTCAAGAATCTGTCTATCTCTGCCTTAAAAATACCCACTGACTTGTGGCCTCCACAGCCGTCTCCCCGAAGGTACTATCCACCCCATTGGCGACCCTCAGACTATCCTTTAAGAAAGAACTGCAGATGCTGGAAAAATCGAAGGCAGACAAAAATGCTGGAGAAACTCAGCAGGCGAGGCAGCATCTATGGAGCGAAGGAAATAGGCGACGTTTCGGGCCCAAAATCCTTCTTCAGAAGGAAATAGGTGAATAGGAACAGCGCCTCATATTTCGCTCAGGCAGTTTACACCCCAGCGGTACGAACATTGACTTCTCCAACTTCAAGTAACCCTTGCTGTCCCTCTCTCTCCATCCCCTCCCCCTTTTCCCAGTACTCCCACCAGTCTGACTGTCCCCGACTACATTCTATCTCGGTCCCACCCCCCCTCTGACATCGGTCTGAAGAAGGGTCTGGGCCCGAAACGTCGCCCATTCCTTCTCTCCATAGACGCTGCCCGTCCCGGCTGAGTTACCCCAGCGTTTTATGTCTATCTTCGATTTAAACCAGCATCGGTAGTTCTTTCCTACACGTTCCACCCCCCCCCCCCCCCCCCCGCCGGGGATCCGCTAGGGTCCCCGTGGACAGCACATGTTCCCCCTCGAAAGACAGTCGGGCGCGGTTGTAACCCCGAAAGGGTCTCCATTCGGCCGTCTTGTCCAGCACAGCAGCACCGCCAGGTGGCACAGAGTCGTACTGCAGCTATATAAATATACTGGACCTGCAGAAACATTGGCTTACAATCAAATTTACAACCAAACAAAGGCAAACAAAGTGCTGGAGTAACTCAGCGTGGTCAGGCAGCATCCCTGGAGAACCTTGAAGGGCCGAATGGCCTCCTCCTGTCTATTGTCTATAAGGAATGGGTGACGTTTCAGGTTGAGACCCTTATCACCATCTGCTTTGATCTGTCCTTTTCACACCTTACCCTTCCATATCTTTACCTGTGTGGGAAGGAGCTGCGGGTGATGGTTTGCTGGTGTAACTCAGCGGGCCAGGCGGCAACTGTGGAGAGAAGGAAGAGGTGACGTTTCGGGTCAATAGACAATAGGTGCAGGAGTAGGCCATGCGGCCCTTCGAGCCAGCACCGCCATTCACTGTGATCATGGCTGATCATCCCCAATCAGTACCCCGTTCCTGCCTTCTCCCCGTATCCCCTGACTCCGCTATCTTTAAGAGCCCTATCTAGCTCTCTCTTGAAAGCATCCAGAGAACCGGCCTCCACCGCCCTCTGAGGCAGAGAATTCCACAGACTCACAACTCTCTGTGAGAAAAAGTGTTTCCTCGTCTCCGTTCTAAATGGCTGATCTCTTATTTTTAAACTGTGTGTGGCCCCTAGTTCTGGACTCCCCCAACATCGGGAACATATTTCCTGCCTCTAGCGTGTCCAAACCCTTAATAATCTCATGTATGTTTCAGTAATATCCCCTCTCATCCTAAACTCCAGAGTGTACAAGCCCAGCCGCTCCATTCTCTCAGCATATGACAGTCCCGCCATCCCGGGAATTAACCTGGTGAACCTACGCTGGGCTCCCTCATGTCCCTCCCCCATGACCTTCATTCGGAATGTCGAGCCACCTTTACCTGTCCGTCCGTCTCCGCAGGTGAACATCGCTGTCCCGCCTCCGGACCAGCAGTCGGACCTGATCAAGATCACCGGCTTAACGGCCAACCTGGAGCGGGCGCGGACCGGGGTCCAGGAGCGGGTCCGGGAGCTGCAGGCCGAGCAGGAGGACAGGGTAGGTCCCGCCCCGGCCGGGGTCCCACACCGTTCACCCCGTGTGAGAAAGATCTGCGGATGCTGGTAAAATCAAAGGTAGACACAAAATGCTGGAGTAACTCAGCGGGACAGGCGGCATCTATGGAGAGAAGGAATGGGCGACGTTTCAGGTCGAGACCCTTCTTCAGACTGGTGTCAGGGGAGTGGGCGGGACAGAGATAGAATGTAGTCGGAGTGGCCTGTTGGCCTACATAACAAGAGGAGTTGAGTATAAGAGCAACGAGGTCCTTCTGCAGTTGTACAGGGCCCTAGTGAGACCACACATGGAGTATTGTGTGCAGTTTTGGTCCCCTAATTTGATGAAGGATGTTCTTGCTATTGAGGGAGCCCAGTGTAGGTTCACCAGGTTAATTCCCGGGATGGCGGGACTGTCATATGCTGAGAGAATGGAGCGGCTGGGCTTGTACACTCTGGAGTTTAGAAGGATGAGAGGGGATCTCATTGAAACATATAAGATTATTAAGGGTTTGGACACGCAAGAGGCAGGAAACATGTTCCTGATGTTGGGGGAGTCCAGAACCAGGGGCCACACACACAGTTTAAGAATAAGGGGTCGGCCATTTAGAACGTAGACTAGGAAACACTTTTTCTCACAGAGAGTTGTGAGTCTGTGGAATTCTCTGCCTCAGAGGGCGGTGGAGGCTGGTTCTCTGGATGCTTTCAAGAGAGAGCTAGAGAGGGCTCTTAAAGATAGCGGAGTCAGGGGATATGGGGAGAAGGCAGGAACGGGGAACTGATTGGGGATGATCAGCCATGATCACATTGAATTGGCGGTGCTGGCTCGAAGGGCCGAATGGCCTCTACTCCTGCACCTATTGTCAATTGTCTATTGAGACAGTAAGACTAGTGGGAGAGCTGAGAAGGGGAGGGGAAGGAGGGAGAAGTCAATGTTCGTACCGCTGGGGTGTAAACTACCCAAGCAAAATATGAGGTGCTGCTCCTCCATTTTGCGGTGGGACTCACTCTGGCCATGGAGGAGGCCCAGGACAGAAAGGTCGGATTGGGACTGGGAGAGGGGAGTGGAAGCGCTGAGCCACCGGGAGATCGGGTTGGTTCATGCGGACCGAGCGGTGGTCGGTTCACGCGAAGTTGAGCGGATGGGTAACGTTGGGATGATTTTCCTCCAGGCTTTACGGGGTTTCAAGTTGACCCTCTCCGTCGACCCCAAGTACCACCCGAAGATCATTGGAAGGAAGGGAGCCGTCATCTCGCAGATACGGAAGGACCACGATGTCAACATCCAGTTCCCCGACAAAGGAGATGAAAATCAGGTACGCTGACGACTGCCTTCGGGGAGGATCGATCGATCGATGACGGGGTACTGATTGGGGATGATCAGCCATGATCACATTGAATGGCGGTGCTGGCTCGAAGGGCCGAATGGCCTCCTCCTGCACCTGTTGTCTATTGGCTCTCTTGCCCTTACAAAAGCTCTCCTTGAAGATCGAGTCGCAGGTAGATAAAGTGGTCACAAAGGCTTTTGGCACTTTTGGCCTTCATCAGGCAGAGTATTGAGTATAGAAGTCGGGAGGTCACGTTGCAGTTGCATAGGACATTGGTTGAGGCCGCATTTCGAGTATCGTGTCCAGTTCTGGGCACCGTGTTACTGGAAAGATGCTGTCGAGCTGGAAAGGGCGGCAGAGAAGATTTACGAGGATGTTGCCCGGGACTTCGAGGGGCCTGAGCTACAGGGGAGAGGTTGGGGCAGGCTGGGTCTCTATTCTTGGCGCGCAGGAGGATGAGGGGATGATCTTATAGAAGTGGATAGGTATATGAACGGGAAGGGGAATGGAGGGGTATGGTCTGAGTGCAGGTAGATGGGACTAGGGGAAAATAAATGGTCGGCACGGACTGGAAGGGCCGAGAGGGCCTGTTTCCGTGCTGTAATTGTTATATGGTTATAAGTGTACAAAATCATGAGAGGAATAGATCGGGTAGACGCACGGAGTCTCTTGCCCAGAGTCGGGGAATCGAGGACCAGAGGAAGTAGACAAAAATGCTGGAGAAACTCAGCGGGTGAGGCAGCATCTATGGAGCGAAGGAAATGGGTGACGTTTCGGGTCGAGACCCTTCTTCAGAGGACCAGAGGACATGGGTTCAAGGTGAAGGGGGAAAGATTTAATAGGAATCTGAGGGGTAACTTTTCAACACAGAGGGTGGGTGGGTGTATGGAACGAGCTGCCGGAGGAGGTAGTTGAGGCTGGGACTATCCCAACGTTTG
>OY740826.1:6147252-6159752 GCA_963514005.1 Raja brachyura | reverse complement strand
TGGGAGAATTGGGCCGACGGGTCTGTTTCTGCACTGTATGACTCCATCCTCTCTAACTTATTTCCATGTGAACTACTTCGTACTACCTGTTGCCCTGGTTATGATCTCTTCAGTCACTGGCAGCATCATCCCCGTGTCCACTTCACCCAATGCTGTTAGCCACACACAGGATTTCACAATGGAACAGGCCGTGGTGATACCCGTCAATATGCTCCCTAGTGCACACCTATAGAAGGTCCAAGAGAATCCTCTCTGACATACCGAATCTGCGTAATCATGTCAGGAGGGTAGAGACTTTGATGTGCTTTCTTTATAATTGCATCAGTGTGCCGGGTCCAGGAAGTTCTTCGGAATGGAATGCTAATTATTGTCATTCAAACAACTAGGTTTGAACGAAATTTCATTTCTACAGTTTTTTACATTACAAAAAAAAACCCCACGACACACACTTAACACAATTTACACAAACATCCATCACAGTGGATCTCCAGCACCTCCTCACTGTGATGGAAGGCAAAGTCTTATCTCTTCTCCTGTGATCCAGCAGTCCAACTGCAGCATCAAGACGAACTGGGGCTCCGATGTTACGCCCCCCCGGCGGGCGATGGTAAGTCCCGTGGCCGTTTAAGCCTCGCCTGGCGATGTTAGGTCCCGGCTCCGTCACTTGTAAACCCCGCGATCCAGCGGGAGAAGTCGCCGTTGCGGGAGCTCGGAACAGCGGTCTCCCACCAGGGACCTGCGAGCTCCCAATCCGCGCGCCACCACAGCTCTCCCTGCTCCGAAGTCGGCCAGCTCCCGCGATGTCAGTTCCGCAGGCTCCGCGACTGGAGCCCTCAGGTTGGTCCCCGGCCGAAGGCTGCCGCCGACTCCTCGATGTTAGGCCCAACTACATGGGAGACCCGACAGGGATAAAGTCGGGTCCCCGCACAGGGAATAGAGTAAACGGTTTCCCCCACAGACCCCCCCCCCCCCCCCCCCCACATATACACAGTTAAAAACATAATAAAAACTAGCTCGAGACATACATTTAACAAGACAAAAATTAAAAAAAGACAGACGACTGCCGTTCGGCGCCGCCACACCCAGCAATGTGAAGATTTTGATGCTCTCCACCATCGTCCCGTTGATATAAACAGGATATTGGGTCCTCGTTCTTCCTCTTCCGAAGTCCGGCAATTAGTTAATTGGTCTTACTGACATTGAGAGCCAAGTTGTTGTGGTGGCACCATTTTGTCAATCGATCTGTCTATACTCTGATTCATCACCATCTGTAATTCGTCCAACAACGGTGGTGTCGTCGGCGAACTTGAAGATGGAGTTCGCTCTGTGTCCGGCTGCACAGTCATGAGTATAGAGTGAGTACAGCACTCACTCACAAAATATGGACTCAAATCCGTTTGCAAATATCGGGTGATAGCCGGATCATCTCCCAAATTGCTTGCAGGTGCACCAGTAGTCAACGCCCCCAGTCCCAAGTTCAAAGGGTTTCCTTGTAGCTATGCTGATATAGAGGCACAATGTTGGTATATCCTCCAGTCTTCCGTCACTCAGTCGTGCCTAATGATGAATTATCTATCGAAGCCACAACGCCTACAATGTAATCTCTAGCTTCCTCCAGTATCCTCCACTATACACAGTCAGGAGATGTATCATCCTTCTTATTCCTCTGGCATTCAACATCTTCATGGCTGTAAATTGGACTGTCTTCAAGACCTTTCCATCAACCGTTCCAATTAGAACTACGGGACACGGAGGAGACGCGGGTGAGGGATCTTTGTGCGACTACAGTGTTGGGGGAGACCGCGTTCATTGAAGAAATAGGACATCTCGGATGTAATGAACAAAGATCCTATAGCTGTAGGATCTTTGGTAATGAGATGGAAAGCATCAAGTTGGGAGCAGACGTACGGTCGATGGCGAACGTGCACTCGGCTACAGAGTAGATCGCAGGAACTGGAGATGCGGGAATTCTGAGCAAAACACGAAGTGCTGGAAGAACTCAGAGGCGCAGGCAGCCTCTGTGGAGGGAATGGAGTTGCGACGTTTCGGGTCCGAATTGCCTCTTTCAGACTGATTGCAGAAAGTGGTGAAAACAGGAAAAGAGAGGCGAGGGTGGGACATAGATTGGCAAGTCACAGGTAAGTACAGGTGAGGGTTGGGTTGATCGGAAAATTGGTGGAGTAAGATGCAAACGCCGGTAATTAAAATAAGCTAGTAGAGTGTCAGCTACGAGGGGAGTAAAATGTTAAACCAGAGAGGTATATATGGGTTGAAGGGGAATGGGGATAGGAGGGGAATGGGGGAAATGTGTGCGCACCGGTTATGGAGTGAGGGGGTGGGGTGGGCAGTGGGATTAAATGGGTACGCAACGTTATATAGTGAGGGGAGGGGGTGGTAGTGGGAAAAAGAGGTGTGCAACGGTATGGAGTAAGGGTTTGGGGTGGGGGGGGGGTAGTGAGAAAAATGTGTGCACCGGTATGAAGTGAGGGGAGGGAGTGGGGGGTGGGGGGGGGGGGGGAATTTGGGTGTGGTCACAGGAATTGGGAGAGTCTCAAGTCGCGGAGCCTGCGGACTCACTATCGTGGAGCTGGCCGGCCTCGGAGCGCGGGGAGCTGTGGTGGCGCGCGGCTGCTGCGGCCCGACTCCGGAGCTCGGAGGCTCCAGCCGCAGTCCCGGTGGACGGTGAGATCGGGAGCTCGCGGGTCCCTGGTGGGAGACCGCTTTTCGTAGCTCCCGCGACGGCAACTTCTCCCGCAAGAGTTGCGGGGCTGAAAACGACCCGGAGCGGGGCCTTTCATCGCCGGGCGCGATTTCAACGGCCGCGGGACTTGCCATCGCCCACGGGGGTATTGACATAGGGAGAAGAATGGAGAGCAGGGGAGAGACAAGACTTTGCCTTCCATCACAGTGAGGAGGAGTTTCACTGTGATGGATCTTGTGTAAATTATGTTGTGTTGTGCCTTGGTTCGTTTCTTGTATGACTGCAGAAACCAAATTTCGTTAGAAGTTAATTTGAGGTTCAAATGACAATAAACGGTATTGTATTGTATGTACCTGACAGCAGCACTGCAGAGGCTCCGAGTCCCTTCTGTTCTTTTCCGTGTCCTTGATGTGGCGACTTCACCATCGGTATATCTTTTTTTCACCCGTGTCAGGGCTGTGGGAGAAGGCGGGAGAATGGGAATGGGGAGTAAACTTGATGGGCCGAATAGCCTAATTCTGGTTCATGGCCTTGTGCCTTGTTTGATTGGATTTAAAGTGCATCATTGTTCACGCACGTCATTCGCCGGGCATAAAGTAGAAATGAAAGATGCCACAGCGAGCAAGACAGTCCACTCGACGAAAAATAATTAGTACGGTCATGGGCAGATACACCGGTGATTTTCGGCCTCATTTCTGTAACCGGCTTCCGTCTCCGCACCAAAGATCCCATAGGATAACTAGTGCGGAGACGGAAGCCGGTTACGGAAACATCCTCGTAAAAATAAAAGTTATTTGGTAAAAATCTTCTCCCCATTTTCAGAATTATAATTTATTAAAACAAACTGTCCCCCTCAACGTTGATTACACTGCGAGTCGGGTCGGGTTACTGAAATGGATGAAAAAAAGGGCCCACGTTCCGCTCCGTTGCGTACAACACGTCAGTCCATTGCATTTAGAAGGAGTGGTCCATCTTGCTCCGCTATAGGATCTCTGGTAGAAATGGTTCAGTTCTGTTCCTGTGAGGGCCAGTCTTATTCATGCCCTATTCCAGCTACCGTTTAATGACGAGTCGGAATACTTCGGAATACATACACAGCAATACTTCGGATCTGATTGTTGCCTTCATGGAGCCTCTGTGACTGCATCACTGTAACGTGGTACCGCTATATTCTGCACACTGGTACATTTCTCTTCGCACGACCTGTTCTACTTGTACTGCTGATGGCTTGGTTGTACTCATCGATAGTCTGGCATTCCTGCAGGGTAGGAGATGTTTTTCTGCACAATATAACTTGGTGCACATTTTGGGAAACAAATAGCTATAATAACGGCGTTCCTGAATTTTACCTTCACGCGATCCGAGCGACTTGAAGGAAACGCTGCCGCGATATCACACGCAGCGTGACGGAACTAATCCCTGACGGAATGGAATTCCCTCAAAATCTTCACTTGTTCCACAGCAGTAACATTCTGACCTGCCGTTTGAATATGAGAAGGTAGACAACAAATACAGGAGTAACCCAGCGGGACAGGCAGCAGCTCTGGAGAGAAGGAATGAGTAACGTTTCGGGTCGAGACCCTTCTTCAGACGGGATATGGATTAAATTTGAGCTCCAGATTATCAAACCGCTCCGTGTGAATGTCTCCGACGTCTCAAGGATCAGTCAAGGAATGAACCAAACTCACAAATTGTTAAGGTCTTGGACGCGTTAGAGACAGGAAACATGTTCCCGATGTTGGCGGAGTCCAGGACCAGGGGCCACGGTTTAAGAATAAGGAGTAAGCCATTTAGAACGGAGAAGTGGAAACACTTTTTCTCACAGAGAGTGGTGAGTCTGTGGAATTCTCTGCCTCAGAGGGCGAAAGAGCCCCGTTCTCTGGATGCTTTAAAGAGCGAGCTAGACAGGGCATATCTAGATAGCGGACTCAGGTGATAATGGGAGAAGGCAGGAACGGGATACTGATCAGCCATGATCACATTGAAGGGCAGTGCTGGCTCGAAGGGTCGAATGGCCTACTCCTGCTCCTATTGTCTATTGTCTATAGTCACACACATTCGGATCTAATAAAGCATTTATTCCTTCCAAACACAGTCGGACCGAATAAAGAATTGTAGTTTCAAGCACAGGCGGGGCAGCAGGCCAAACAACTCATGGCATTGTCATGAAGGGCAAACAAATAATTTATTGCAAGTACATTACAGACTCACAGTTCAGTTGATTCACAGATCGATCGACAGTCGTGGCCTCTCGCTCGTGATTTTCCACAGTGAATGTCTCCCGTCCAGGTATCTGGGGTTTCATAGTCCTGCCCCCCCCCCCCCCCCCCCCCACACCGGCTCGGTAGGGGCGTTACCTTCATCGTGGTGATTGACAGGCAAGAGGACAAATCAGCTGATCTCAAGATTTTTTTAAACACTCATAATTTTCTTAATTTTCATCGATGAGGAAAATCCTCGCGGAGGAGGACTTTGATGTCCCTGTCCCACTTAGGAAACGTGAACGGAAACCTCTGGAGACTTTGCGCCCCACCCAAGGTTTCCGTGCGGTTCCCGGAGGTTTCCGGAGGTTTTTGTCCTCCGGCAACCACCTGCAACTAGCATCGAAACCGGCTTCGACTAAAAAATGACCGATTTTTAAAACGGAAACCATTTTCGACTATTAGGGAGACTGACAAAAACCTCCAGACCAGTTACAGACCAGTTAGTCTAACATCGGTAGTAGGGAAACTGCTAGAGTCAGTTACTAAAGACGGGATAGCAGCACATTTGGAAAGTGGTGAAATCATTGGACAAAGTCAGCATGGATTTACGAAAGGTAAATCATGTCTGACGAATCTTGTGGAATTTTTCGAGGATGTAACTAGTAGCGTGGATAGGGGAGAACCAGTGGATGTGGTGTATCTGAACTTCCAGAAGACTTTCGACAAGGTCCGACATAAGAGATTAGTATATAAACTTAAAGCATACGGCATTGGGGGTTCAGTATTGATGTGGATAGAGAACTGGCTGGCAAACAGGAAGCAAAGAGTAGGAGTAAACGGGTCGTTTTCACAATGGCAGGCAGTGACTAGTGGGGTACCGCAAGGCTCAGTGCTGGGACCCCAGCTATTTACAATATACATGAATGATCTGGATGAGGGAATTGAAGGCAATATCTCCAAGTTTGCGAATGACACTAAGCTGGGGGGCAGTGTTAGCTGTGAGGAGGATGCTAGGAGACTGCAAGGTAACTTGCATAGGCTGGGTGAGTGGGCAAATGTTTGGCAGATGCAGTATAATGTGGGTAATGTGAGGTTATCCACTTTGGTGGCAAAAATAGGAAAACAGACTATTATCTAAATGGAGGCCGATTAGGAAAAGGGGAGATGCAGCGCGACCTGGGTGTCATGGTACAACAGTCATTGAAAGTAGGCATGCAGGTGCAGCAGGCAGTGAAGAAAGCGAATGGTATGTTAGCTTTCATAGCAAAAGGATTTGAGTATAGAAGCAGGGAGGTTCTACTTCAGTTGTATAGGGTCTTGGTGAGACCACACCTGGAGTATTGCGTACAGTTCTGGTCTCCAAATCTGAGGAAGGACATTATTGCCATAGAGGGAGTGCAGAGAAGGTTCACCAGCCTGATTCCTGGGATGTCAGGACTGTCTTATGAACAAAGACTGCATAGACTCGGTTTATACTCTCTAGAATTTAGGAGATTGAGAGGGGATCTTAAACTTACAAAATTCTTAAGGGGTTGGACAGGCTAGATGCAGGAAGATTGTTCCCGATGTTGGGGAGGTCCAGGACAAGGGGTCACAGCTTAAGGATAAGGGGGAAATCCTTTAGGACCGAGATGAGAAGGACTTTTTTTCACACAGAGAGTGGTGGGTCACTGGAACTCTCTGCCACAGAGGGTAGTTGAGGCCAGTTGATTTGGCTATATTTAAGAGGGAGTTAGATGTGGCCCTTGTGGCGAAGGGGATCAGAGGGTATGGAGAGAAGGCAGGTACGGGATACTGAGTTGGATGATCAGCCATGATCATATTGAATGGCGGTGCAGGCTCGAAGGGCCGAATGGCCTGCTCCTGCCCCTAATTTCTATGTTTCTATGTGTGGTGGGTCGTATGCGAATCACAATAATGTGACCTATCTACAATTACATGTATTGTTACCGCATTTTGCATGTGATGTGTTCATGTGCACCTCTGTTGCAAAGTGTTCTGTCCGACAAAGCCTGCTGGGTCTCCGCTTGCCAACCATTTAAACTCCCCTTCACTGGGTGGGAGTTTGCAACCTTCACGTGGTCCACGCTGTGTCGACGAATGCAATCAACCCGACGTGCATTAACAAAAGATCAAATAGAACAAGTTGACCTACAACCTTAGGTTGCGCACGCCACACGCAAAAAGGAAAAAGACTCCCCTTCACATTCCCATCCGGCCCTGTGTGTCGTTAGTCTCATCGTCCGCCATAGTGAACCCGCGCGTAATTGCAGGAGAAAACACCTCATACTTCCATTTGGGTAGCTTATAACCCAGCGGTATTAACTTTTAGTTCGAGTCATGAAACAACACAGCAGGGGAACGGTCCCTTGGGCCCAACTTGCCCATGGACACTCATCTCATCTGCCCGCTTTTGCCGCACATCCCTCAAACCCGCCCCTCCCCATGTACCTTGTCTAATAGAGCATACAGAGAGAGGCTAGATAAAGAAAGTCCAGATAGAGAGAGGCAGAGAGGGCAGAGGCAGAGTGGCAGAAAGGCAGAGAGAGAGAGAGAGAGAGAGATCAGAGAGAATGAGGTGTAAGGATGATAAATGTTGGGACGGAATGTTTAGAGCGATGTGGTCCAATCACAAAAAATGGGACTAGCTTAGATGGAGCCTGGTAGACAGCATGAATGAGTAGGACCAAAGGGCCTATATCCCAGAGCCATGATTCAATGTCTCTATGTCGATGACACACAACAGGTCAGGTAACAGCATTTAAGAAGAGGGCGGCACGTCTTACATCGGCAAAGACCCAGGTTCAATCCTGACTATGGGTGCTGTCTGTATGGTGTTTGTACATTCTCCCTGTGACCACGTGGGTTTTCTCCGGGGACTCGGGTTCCCTCTAACACTCCCAAAGACGTGCGGGTTTGTAGATGAATTGGCTTGGATCAAAGTGTAAATTGCCACTAGTGTCTGTAGGGTAGTGCTAGTGTACGGGGTGGCCACTGATTGGTGGACCAAAGGGCCTGTTCTACGCTGTATCACTGACGTCTAAAATCTATGACACTTTTGGACAGTTACATGGATCGGAAGGGTTTAGAGTCGTGGTACCCAACCTTTTTTTAGTTCATGGCTCCCCTTGGGCTCTTTTATTTTTCTGCGCCCCCCCCCCCCCCCCTTGACATTATTCACGGAAAAAAGTGTCCCCCGTCATTGAACCTGTGGCCGCATCAATTCCCAATTTTTTTGTAGCCCCCCTGATATTTGCCATGACCCCTTTGGGGCCATATGGCCCCAGGTTTGGAATCACTGGTTAAGAGGATACTGGCCAAAAATGGGCAAATCTCCAATGGATGGCGCCAACAATGGCTGCATCGCCAACAGCCTGACGGCCCCTTTTTTCATTGTTATTTTAATAATATGTGTTAATGTATGTGTTAATGTTCTTTAGCTTTTTTGTGTGGGAGGCGGGTGGGGGTGTGCTGGTCAAAACTTTTTTTTAATCACTGACCTCGACGGAGATGCGACATATCGTATGTCCGTCCGCGCTGCGGCCTAACATCCAGGAGTTGGCGGCCTTTGCTGGAGACTGACCTCGGAGCTCCAACCGCGGGAGGCAGCAGGAACTAACATCGCGGAGCTCGAGGTCTCTGGTTATAGACCGACTTCTAGAGCTCCAACCAGCAGGGGCTTTGATCTCCCCGACGGGTAGGTTCGACTGCCCCAACCGCTGGAGAAGGCAGGCACATGTTATTGATTTTGGCAGATCAGCCATGATCAAAGTGAATGGCGGTGCTGGCTCGAAGGGCCGAATGGCCTCCTCTTGCATCTATTTTCTATGTTTCGAGAATAAAGAGGGAAGAAGTTTGAACATTATTGCCTTCCATCACAGTGAGGAATGTGGGCAATCCGCTGTGGTGGATGTTTATATTAACTTTCATGTAGTTGTGTGTCTTGTGCTTTTTTTTAGTATGGCTGTATGGTAATACGGATATCACTGTAACTTAATTGGTACACGGACAATAAAAAAACATTTGAAACCTTTGAAATGGGACTAGCAGTGTTGGGCATATTGGTCAGCATGGGGGAGTTGGGCTGAAGGGTCTGCTTCCACACTCTATGACTCTATGAGTCTAAGATCTCTGTTGGCGTCCTTGCATCCTTCCCTGGTGAGGTTCCCGGTTGAAAACATAAAACTTAGATACAAATCAGGCTGAGCAGGTGTTGGCAGATGTACAAAACAATCTCAGGACAATCTCAAGAGGTATTTCAGAAATAGCAGGTAAACAGAATTTCACAACTCGTTTAAAGTAGCCGAATTAATGTGCAACTGGGAGAAATGTAATTGACAACATCAGAATTTCGTGAGATATAAATAAACGCGAGCGGGGACCTTGAGCTACTGGCAGTGACGATCTACCTGGGACCATTGTCAGTACAGGCGGCATCTTTATGTCCCACCTACATCAGCGATGGGGCTGAGTGTCTATCAGCGGATACTTATATTGTTGAAAGTCCAGTATTACTTTCGTTACATCATTACAGTCATCGGACTGCTCAGTAAGTCGTTTTATCTGCTTGCCATTTAACAGCGTTGAGGGGTTGAATTTTGCAACTGTTCCTGCGGGTCACGAGAGTGAAGCTTTGACCGGGGTTTGTCCATCTAAAGTATCCGCCACGCAAACACAACTCCACACCAGGTCTCTGATTTTATTCAAGAAGTTGCATATTGTGTACTGTGTTAGTAGATGTCAGTTAGAGTAAGTCGGCGCTTAATGCCGACGGGGAACTGAAGAGGCTCGCCGATAGGACAGGGAGACTAAACACTTGTTGTGGCTCAGAAAGGGTCGCAGTGCGCGGTCCCTGCGCCGCTCTGATGTTTTGTGTAAAATGCTGCCCCCGTCAACACAAATCCTCACCTTTAGTGCCACTGAAAAGCCAGAATTAGAATCCTTTGTTTGCCGATCACCCGGACATTTGTTAGGACGGTTTTTGAAGTTTGTAGTAATTCAGGATGGGGAAGTCGGCACAAAGGTGGCGTTCAGTACCGGGGCTCTACTGGACACGGCTACTCCATCTCACCCCACACCACGCAAGCCCACCTTCAATGGACGGCCGCTGGTTGCACTCAGAACCTCGGGGTTTATGCGTTCGTTCTGTGGTCATTAATGGATCGACGCATTTGTTAATTACACATTATCAGTGTGTATTGAGTGAAGCCAGTTTGCAAGTAAGAATGTCATCATTCCGTATTCGATACACATATGACAATAGAACACTTTTCACAACTCCACATTCACAATACATTTCTTTGTAAGTGTATTCAGTGTAAGTGTATCCCGGTTTTATGCCATGTTGATAATCGTGGCGCTACGAGTTTAATGATGGGGTGGGGTAAGTGGAAGATAGTATGTGAGTGTTTTCTCATTTGATAGAGTGAATTAATCAACAGCTTCCTTTGTGTAGGAGATGGTGGTAGCATGGCTTGTGAGAGCGGGTGTGAGGGGATTTATTCTGGGACGTCAGAACCAATTCCCGAGGTGTCCTGGACCTAACTCAACGACACACCAGTGAAGGGAGGTGCCCACTTGATTAATCCATTGATATACTTGCATCTGCACGATCAGTTATTTTTCATGCGCCTGTTAACATATAGATAGCTGATTATTGCATATTGCCCATAGCATCAGTTGGTATCACCAGTTTAGATATCACTTTGGCTGCGGGCTTGTTTTTCTTGCTTGAGCCCTTCTCCTGGTATTATAACACCCACTTTGTGTTTTAATTGTAATTGACCGGACGGAGGCGATCTATTCCGGATCTGAAGGTGAATGGGAATGTCGCTCTGGTGGCTGCCATACCGCAGGACAGCAGTAGGGGTCGCGCCTGCACCATGATCACCAACATTGAGAACACCTTGTACCTGATGACCAGATTCAAAGGCTGCTTGTAATCATTTACTCACAGGTAATTTAGTGGCGATCGTCGTTCTCGGACGAGGAAAGTGCGGGCTGTCTCGATGCATCACCCACTATATGGTGGCGATGGCGGCAGCAGATCTACTGGCCGTCTTCTGCAACGTGGCGATATTTTACCTTTACGCTGCGATTTTTCGGTTGGTTCACACGGTTGCATGCACCCTACAACATGTGATGGCCTATGTGTCCCTGGACTGCTCAGTCTGGTTAACTGTCGCTTTTACATTTGATCGCTTTGTGGCCATATGTTGCCAGGACTTTAAGAGCAGGTACTGCACGGTTAGAATCGCCAGAGTAGCGATAGCAACAGTGTATGTGGTGAGTTTCATTCGGAATATCCCCTACTACTTTGCATTTTATTCTGAATATATAAACCTGCCCATTGGATGCATGGAAAAGCCGGAATATTATTCCCACCCTGGGTGGATTGCTTTCTCGTGGATTCACAACATTTTAACCCCTCTGCTTCCGTTTTTCATTATTTTGTTGCTCAACATCCTGACGGTCAGATCGATCGTGGTGGCGAGCAGAGCCCGCAGGAAGCTCCGAGCTCACGTCAGTGGCGAGAAACAGGAGGACCCGGAGATCGAGAGTCGAAGGAAATCGATCATTTTACTCTTCTGTGTGTCCGGCAGTTTCATCCTCCTGTGGCTGACGGAGGTGATGCTCAACATTTATACGGATATTGCCAACGAACACTATGTCCCAAACTGGGCTCATCCTAGGACCATGGCAAATACAGCCGGGAATATGCTTAAAATTGTGAGTTCGTGCACAAACACGTTTATTTATGTGGTGACTCAGTCTAAGGTCAGAGACGAACTGAAGAATGCAATCAAGTATCCCTTCACAATATGTCTTAAGCTTGGTAGAAGATAAAGTAGAATTAAGAATTGTGGATTTGTTAATGAAGGGGGTAACGGGGTAACCATAGCAAAAAAATTAAATGTGGTAAAAAATCACAGCATAGACTGGTGTGTCTGGGAATGTTGCAAGGGGATAGTTTGGCGGTGCTGTCTCGAAGGGCCGAATGGCCTCCTCCTGCGCCTATGTTCGATGTTTCTATGTTTTCTATGAATGTTTGGAACAACTATCTCGGGACTGACACAATGCGAGCTGATTGCCGGAGCCAGGGCCGGACTTTCACCTGCTGAGGCCATAAGCTGTATGGAATTTGAGGCCCTTCTCTAAAAGCATTCGGGTAAAAAATGATAAAATAAATATATATTTCAAAAAATGAGGCCCCCGAGGGCGTGTGGCCCTAAGCTATAGCTTATTTAGTTTATGGGTAAGTCCAGCACTGGCCGGAGCAGGGAGTAAAGGGAATGAATGAGACCAGCTCTGAATATTTCTTCACCGGGCTCGCTGTATGTGTCAGAATAAATGACCGGTGCCTCCTGCAGACCGGTTGTGTCATGATCCTAAAATCGGTTACAGTATTTCAATAAAACTAATGATGGATTTGTGTGTTGTGGATCGTATGCAAATCGGAATGATGTGACCTATTTACAATTACATGTATTGTTACCGCATTTTGCATGTGACGTGTTCATGTCCACCTCTGCTGCAAAGTGCTCTGACCGACAAAGCCTGCTGGATCTCCGCTTGCCAACCATTTAAACTCCCCT
>OY740826.1:6122252-6142252 GCA_963514005.1 Raja brachyura | reverse complement strand
CAACGAGCCGCTCCGGGGGAAGAACAATCCTGTGCCCTCTCGGTCATCGAGCGCAACGCCAGCCTGGCGGCGATGAGTGTGTGTGTGTGAACCCCTGTCTCACGGTGCGAGTTGGCCCACAAGTGACCCCGAGTTTTCACTCGTGGTGATCACGTACAGCCAACGTAGCGGGAACGTCGGAACTCGCGCGATCAACTTGTCCACTCGTGGCGCTAATGGCAGGTACCCGTGAAACTTGTGAACTCGTGAAAAAAGTCAAACATGTTTGACTTTTTCCACGAGTCAAATTTCGTGGTCAAGTTTAAAATTGAAACATTTAAACTCAGAGTTATATCGTAGTGGCCCGTGCGTTAAGTGTAGTGATTCGTGCGTCTACCGTGGGAACTCTTTAATAGACACAAAATGCTGGAGTAACTCAGCGGACCAGGCAGCATCTCTGGAGAGAAGGAATGGAGTCGAGACCCTTCTTCAGACTTACCCAAAACGCCACCCATTCCTTCTCTCCAGAGATGCGGCCTGTCCCGCCGAGTTACTCCAGCATTTTGTGTCTATCTATACTTTAGTTTCGGATATGATCAAGTGTAAGAAACGCAAACCAGACTACCTTCACATCAGAAAATCCTAATGTTCCTAATTTGGCCGAGGCACTTCACTGTCCGTGTGTAGGAAGGAACTGCAGATGCTGGTTTACACCGACGATAGACACAAACATGCTGGAGTAACTCAGCGGGACAGGCATCGCATCTGGAGAGAAGGGATGGGTGATGTTTCGGGTCGGGACCCTTCTTCAGACTCTCCGCTCATTCTTCCCTCGTCGATGTGAACTTGTGAGGGTGCAAGGAATCGGGCGTTGCTGGGTAAGGGGAAGAGAGGTTTTACTGCTGAATTATGCGCAACAGAAGCATGAAGTGGGGGTAAGGTCCGTTTAAACTATCTTGTCGTCGTCGTCCCCCCCCCCCCCCCCAATGTTGGGAGAGAGAGGGAAGAGAGTTGTGCAAACAAACCACGGGAGACTGCATCTTTGGAGGGAAATCATAAAATGTATAGGGATGTTTCGGGCCGGGACCCTAAAGGTTGACTACCTGTTTCGCAGATGCCGTTCCTAGCCCCCCTCTCACAACTCCCCACCCATAGTCTTTGCCTTCTCCCAATTCCACCATCCCTCGCCCCCCCCCCCCCCCAAACCTGTCCTCGCCTGCACTGCTGAAGATAACCGAGTGCTTTAAATGCGAATCCCGGACTGCAGCAACAACATACGCCCTGAGCGGGAGAGGAACTTGGTAACTCAAGAGCAAACGGGAGGGGAACTTGGTAACTCTGGAGACGATCTTGGAACATCGCAGATTACCATACCCGTGGGAACTCGCCACAAACACTTGCACATCAACTTGGAATATCGTACACAACCACGAGTCTGTCACTCTGGGTCACTCGTGTGTCAACTCGCACCGTGAGACAGGGCCTTTGTCTGTCCGTAACGTGTGTGTATGTGGGAGGGAGGCAGAGAAGGGAGGGAGAGGGCCGGCGGCAGGAGCGGATACCGGGGTCCGGGCGGACGGGTGGAAGCTGTGGCCAAGGTTTGTAAACCTTGTTCCAACCCCCGGCCCAGCCCAGCCCAGCCCACCCTGTATTGTTCACCGTGTTTCCCCAGGGAGAGAGAGAGGTGGAGCCAGGGCTGTGTGAAGCACGACGACTGGAGGGGCGGGAGCGCTGCCCCGGGAGCGTGAGGGAACGACCCACCTCCCCCTCTCCCCCATCTCCATTCCCGTTCACCCCCCTCCCTGCCTACCCCTTGCTTCCCCCTCAACCGCTCTACTCTCTCTCCACCCCTCTCCCCCCCCCCCCCCCCCCAACCCCCCACACTCCACCCGACGTAGATTTACCCGAGCCGAGAGTAGTTTTCTTCCTCAGCGTCTCTTCTTCCTGAGGAGACTGAAGAAGGTCCATCTGTCTCCTCAGATCCTGGTGAACTTCTACCGCTGCACCATCGAGAGCATCCTTACCAACTGCATCACAGTTTGGTGTGGCAACTGCTCTGTCTCCGACCGGAAGGCATTGCAGAGGGTGGTGAAAATTGCCCAACGCATCACCGGTTCCTCGCTCCCCTCCATGGAGCCTGTCCAAAGCAAGCGTTGTCTGCGGAGGGCGCTCAGCATCGCCAAGGACCTCTCTCACCCCAACCATGGACTGTTTACCCTCCTACCATCCGGGAGGCGCTACAGGTCTCGCCGTTGCCAAACCAGCAGGTCCAGGAACAGCTTCTTTCCGGCGGCTGTCACGCTACTCAACAACGTATCTCGGTGACTGCCAATCACCCCCCCCCCGGACACTTATTGTTATTTATTCAAATCATTTGCTGTGTCGCTCTTCCAGGGAGATGCTAAATGCATTTCGTTGTCTCTGTACTGTACACTGACAATGACAATTAAAATTGAATCTGAATCTGAATCTGAATCGGAGTTTACTCTGGCGCGGGCCCCCCTTAGGCACGGAGCCCAATTGGGAGCAATTGGTTTAAGACCGGCCCTGACGGTCTTAAACCAATTGAGGGCAAGGTCACCCAGTGGCTGTGGGGTGCAAGACGGCCAAGGAGCCCAAAGGCAAGGCTTCCCCTATCCTGGTGTAGAATAAAAGAATATTGTGCCTCAAGATATATATTTTTTTCACTGTATTTTTTTAAAGGGGGGTGCGACCGCACCCATTGCAAAAATCAAATGCGGATTCACGAGCGGCATTTGATTTTTTAAAATTTGCTTGCCAAGCCAAGCAAAATGACACAGCTTTTAGATTGCCCGGCGGGACTTTAGGTGGCCATTGGCAGCTGGGCAACCGTTAATTTCGAGCCCTGTACATTCTCCTATCTAACCCAAACCAAGACGTCACAAATGACGGACGCCCATACAGAAGATCAGCTGAAACTGCGCACCTCCAAGTTGCAACCATATATTCAAATGCTTTCCCACAAAAAGGAATCACAACAAGATCATTAGCTTTAGACTTAACAATTGTTTTTCATGTTCCTGAAGTTAGTACATAGTAGTTAGATTTTTACCGAATGTTGAACATTTCGAAGTATATCTAAGTGAAGTTACTTGGATGCAGCCTGTTTAGGTAACAGCTAACTTAATGCGGCATTCCGACATGAAAAGGTTCCCCACCCCTGTTCTAACGCCATCACCTGCCTCAGCAGCAACTGGACTGCTGCATGACTGCGGTCCCTGAACACATGCAGATTTTTATAATATTCCAATTATATTAAAAATATGATGCAAAAAGAAAGTCGCAAACTCATATTTGCGGAATTCATATTTGTCAGTATTGTTATCAAGGAAAAGAGAGCAGTTACAATTGTTTGATGTTATTCTAATGGAGGAGAAAATATAATTGCTCTAAAACCTCAGTTACTTTTGCTATCTCACGAAAGGTAATCCCCCTTTTTCCCTCCCTCCTTCTCTTCCCCCCCCCCTCCACCTCTCTCTTCCTCCCCTATCTCCCTCTCCCCCCTTCCACTCGCTCTCACTCCCCCTCTGTAGATGATTAGTGCATGTCCCTTTATTTGTAGTGACGTGGCCCTGCTAACCACTCCCCTATAATCAAGTATATCTGTGTCTTCCCATCCCCTAGCTCCCCCTCTAGTGAACGTGACAGACCATGTACAGCTAGGGCAGTAATGTGTGTGTAGTCAATAAAAGCTATAGTAAAGAATTCCTTGTGCACGTGCATGTTCTTTGCATGGCGTCAGAAGTTTATTTTCCTGCGTCTCCCGTATATCGGTTTTTATTTCTTTAGTCCCAGTTACCCCTCCCTGACTCGCTGTGGCTTCCTCCTGCCGTAAGGCAGACCCGCTGATCTTCGACGACGACATTGCTCACCGCTGGAACGTCTTCCGACGTGATTTTGAGCACTACGTCGCAATCGCCCACCCTGCGGTGGCCCCAGCGATTAAAGCCTCCCTCCTTCTAAACCTGGCCGGTCCGGAGGCTCTGGAGGGCTCCGAGCCGTTCGTCTACGGGCCCAACGAGAGCGCCCAGGACCCGGCGTGTTTGGTCGAAAAGTTGACCGAGATGTGTGATGTTCCCACCAACTGCATTCTGGAGCGTTTTAAGTTTCTCGCCCGCCGTCAGAACCCTGGTGAGTCTGTGGACAATTTCGTAGCTGCTTTGCGGCACTTAACTATGGAATTCATATTTGTCAGTATTTTTTATCAAGGAAAAGAGAGCAGTTACAATTGTTTGATATTATTCTAATGGAGGAGAAAATATAATTGCTCTAAAACCTCAGTTAATTTTGATATCTCACGAAAGGTAATCCCCCTTTCTCCCTCCCTCCTTCTCTTCCCCCCCCCCCTCCACCTCTCTCTTCCTCCCCTATCTCCCTCTCCCCCCTTCCACTCGCTCTCACTCCCCCTCTGTAGATGATTAGTGCATGTCCCTTTAATTGTAGTGACGTAGCCCTGCTAACCACTCCCCTATAATCAAGTATATCTGTGTCTTCCCATCCCCTAGCTCCCTCTCTAGTGAACATGACAGACCATGTACAGCCAGGGCAGTAATGTGTGTGTAGTCACTAAAAGCTATAGTAAAGAATTCCTCGTGCACGTGCATGTTCTTTACACCCTCCCTCTCTAACCCCCTCCTCCTCTCACATTGCTCCCCCTCGCACATTCCCCACCTCTCTCCCTCCCACGCAGCGTTGGCGAGCCAGCGCCCGGGCGGGAGGCGTAGAGCCGGCCTGGCGGGGGGGGGGGGGGGCGGGGCGGGACGAGGGTTCGTCGGGGGGGTGGGCAGGGGTACGGCCGGAGCGGTGCCTGGATTTTGATCACGGCCGCTGCCAGGACTGGGTTCGGAACCAGTCGTTCCCGCTCACGCTCGGCGACAGGAGAATGGTATCCCTGGACCGCCGGCAGCGGACCCGCTCCCTCGATGCCGGGCCGACCAGCGGTCAGCCACTGGCACCGCAGATGCAGGGATGGATCGGGCGGGCAAACACCGCAGCGCCCCCCCCCCCCCCCCGGGTCTGGAGAAGCGGGCATGTATCATGGAAGGGAAGTGATACATGGTTTCCAAATGTTATTACAAATAAAAAACTGAAAAGTGTGGCGTGCAAAAGTATTCAGCCCCCCTGAGTCAATACTTTGTGGAACCACCTTTCGCTGCAATTACAGCTGCAAGTCTTTGGGGGTATGTCTCTACCAGCTTCGAACATCTAGAGAGTGAAATTTTTTAACATTCTTCTTTGCAAAATAGCTCTAGCTCAGTCAGATTGGATGGAGAGAGTCTGTGAACAGCAATTTTCAAGTCTTGCCAGATATTCTCAATTGGATTTATGTCTGGACTTTGACTGGGCCATTCTAACACATGAATATGCTTTGATCTAAACCATTCCATTGTAGCTCTGGCTGTATGTTTAGGGTTGTTGTCCTGCTGGAAGGTGAACCTCCGCCCCAGTCTCAAGTCTTTGGTAGACTCGAACAGGTTTTCTTCAAAGATTGTCCTGTATTTGGCTCCATCCATCTTCCCATCAACTCTGACCAGCTTCCCTGTCCCTGCTGAAGAAAAGCATCCCCACAGCATGATGCTGCCACCACCATGTTTCACAGTGGGGATGGTGTGTTCAGGGTGATGTGCAGTGTTAGTTTTCCGCCACACGTAGCGTTTTGTATTTAGGCCAAAAACATCAATTTTGGTCTCATCAGACCAGAGCAACTTCCTCCACATGTTTGCTGTGTCCCCCACATGGCTTGTGGCAAACTGTAAACGGGACTTCTTATGCCTTTGTTTCAACAATGGCTTTCTTCTTGCCACTCTTCCATAAAGGCCCGATTGTGGACTGCACGACTAATAGTTGTCCTGTGGACAGATTCTCCCACCTGAACTGTGGATCTCTGCAGCTCCTCCAGAGTTACCATGGGCCTCTTGGCTGCTTCTCTGATCAATGCTCTCCTTGCCCGTCCTGTCAGTTTTGGTGGACGGCCATGCCTTGGTAGGCTTGCATACTCTTTTCATTTTCGGATGATCGTTTGAACAGTGCTCCATGAGATGTTCAAAGCTTGGGATATTTTTTAATAACCTAACCCTGCTTTAAACCTCTCCAAAACTTTATCCCTGACCTGCCTGGTGTGTGCCTTGGGCTTCATGATGCTGTTTGTTCATTATTGTTCTCTAACAAACCTCTGAGGCCTTCACGGAGCTGTATTTATACTGAGATTAGATTACACGCAAGTGGACTCTATTTACTAATTAGGTGACTTCTGAAGGCAATTGCTTGCACTGGATTTTATTTAGGGGTATCAGAGTAAAGGGGGCTGAATACTTTTGCACGCCACACTTTTCAGTTTTTTATTCATAAAAGAATTTGAAAACCATGTATCATTTTCCTTCCACTTCACAATTATGCGCCACTTTGTGTCGGTCTATCACATAAAATCCCAATAAAATACATTACGTTTGTGGTTGTAACGTGACAAAATGTGGAAAAGTTCAAGGGGTATGAAAACTTTTGCAAGCCTCTGTAGCGATATGTATATTGATTTCTCTAACTTCAAGTCACCCTTGCACCCGCACTCGCTCCGCCCCTCCCCAACCCTGCTCATCCCACTAGTTTCACAGTCGTCCTGCTGAGTTTCACTGTTTGTATCCACTTGTCAGCCCCCTCTTCACAGCCAACAATTGACCATTGTGGGCTCCACCTTCCCTTGATCATCGCTGCTTGTTGTGATTTGTTCTTCATTCCTCTCATTCATTTGTTCTTTGTATCTTCCCGTCCCTCCAGATTCACTCTCACCTGACTCTCAGTCTGAAGAAGGGTTTCAAGTTGAAACTCCACCTATTCCATTCGCACAGAGATGCTGCCCGACCCGCTGAGTTCTCCAGAATTTTGTGTCTATCTACCGTGTTTGATAAAGGCAATGTTGTCCAAGTACCTTCCTAATCACCTCTCCCACTGGTCCCACCACCTTCACTGATATGCGACCACGCACACTATGAGCTTCTCCACATCTTGCCGTCAGCAAGAAATTACTTAGATCTCCGATGACCCCACATCGGAGCACATTGATGGGCAATTCTATCCTTGCCAAACATGAGAGACATTAATATTTTTTATTTTATTTGAAAGAGACTTTTGAAAAAACATGCTGTCATTTCAAGACAATTTCACCCAATTCAATCTCACACAAACCAACTTCCCATCTGTTGACTCCATTTGAACCTCACGCTGCCTCGGCAAGGCCAGCAGCATAATCAATGACGAGTCGCACTCTGGCCTCATTCCTTCTCCCGTCTGGGATAAGGTACAGGAGTGTGAACACGAACACCTCCAGATTCAGGGGCATTTTCTTCCCAGCTGCTATCAGGCAATCGAATCTTCCTAGCACAGCCAGAGACCAGTACCAAACCACTATCTACCTCATTGGTGACCCATGGACTATCCATGATCAGACTTCGTTGGCTTTCCCTTGCACTAAACGTTATTCCCTCATCATGGGGGGCAGTGTTAGCTGTGAGGAGGATGCTTGGAGGCTGCAAGGTGAGTAGGATAGGTTGGGTGAGTGGGCAAATGCATGGCAGATGCAGTATAATGTGGATAAATGTGAGGTTATCCACTTTGGTGGCAAAAACAGGAAAGTAGACTTTTATCTGAATGGTGGCCGATTAGGAAAAGGAGAGAGGCAACGAGACCTGGGTGTCATAGCACACCAGTCATTGAAAGTAGGCATGCAGGTGCAGCAGGCAGTGAAGAAAGCGAATGGTACGTTGGCATTCATAGCAAAAGGATTTGAGTACAAGAGCAGGGAGGTTCTACTGCAGTCATACAAGGTCTTGGTGAGGCCACACCTGGAGTATTGCATACAGTTTTGGTCTCCTAATCTGAGAAAAGACATTCTTGCCATAGAGGTAGTACAAAGAAGGTTCACCAGACTGATTCCTGGGATGTCAGGACTTTCATATGAAGAAAGACCGGATAGACTAGGCGTGTACTCGCTGGAATTTAGAAGATTGAGGGGAGATCTTATAGACTTACACAATTCTTAAGGGGTTGAACAGGCTAGATGCAGGAAGATTGTTCCCGATCTTGGGGAAGTCCACGACAAGCGGTCACAGTTTAAGGATAAGAGGGAAGTCTTTTTGGACTGAGATGAGAAAATAATTTTTCACACAGAGAGTGGTGAATCTGTGGAATTCTCTGCCACAGAAGGTAGTTGAGGCCAGTTCATTGGCTATATTTAAGAGGGAGTTAGATGTGGCCCTTGTGGCTAAAGGGATCAGGGGGTATGGAGAGAAGGCAGGTACAGGATACTGCGTTGGATGATCAGCCATGATCATATTGAATGGCGGTGCTGGCTCGAAGGGCCGAATGGCCTCTACTCCTGCACCTATTTTCTATGTTTCTATGTTTCTATGCACCTACACGCTGTAAATTGTTCAATCGCAATGTCTTTCTTCTGACTGGTTAGCACGCAACATGTCTTTTCACTGTATCTCAGTACACGTGACAACAAACTCAACTGAACTGAACTGAAAATCATGGGAATTTTGTTTCCTATCGTAGAATAAGATTAACCTAAGTGTACAACTTATGTCATTTGACATTTTGAGCCGCATAGCTGAGCAAGCATGTGCTGGAGAAGGCCCAGAAGAGGATTAAGACAATGATCCAAGGAATTATTGGGTTAATGGGTGATGAGCACAAGGTCATGAGGTGTAGGAGAAGAATGAGGCCATTCGGCCCATCACGTATACTCTGTCATTCAATCATGGCTGATCTATCTCTACCTCCTAACCCCATCCTCCTGACTTCTTCCCATAACTCCTGACCCCCGTACTAATCAAGAGTTCATTTGACAGCACTGGGACCTCATTGAAATGTATCGTATCGTGAAAGACCTGGATTGAATGGACATGGAGAGGATGCTTCCACTCGTGGGAGAGTCTCGGACCAGAGACCATAGCCTCAGAATGAGATATTTGCTATATTTGCTATATTTAAGAGGGCGTTAGATGTGGCACTTGTGGCTAAAGGGATCAGGGGGTATGGAGAGAAGGCAGGTACGGGATACTGAGTTGGATGATCAGCCATGATCACATTAAATGGCGGTGCAGGCTCGAAGGGCCGAATGGCCTACTCCTGCACCTATTTTTCTATGTTTTCTATGTGTCTATGAAAGGCCATACCTTTAGAAAGGAGTTGAGAAGGAATTTATTTGCTCAGAGGGTGGTAAATCTGTGGAATTCATTGCCACAGATGGCTGTGGAGGCCAAGTCAATGGATATTTTAAAGGGGGAGATTGATAGATTATTGACTAGTACAGGTGTCAGGGTTATGGGGAGAATGCTGGCGAATGGGATTGAAAGGGATAGACCACTCATGTTGAATGGCAGATTGGATTTGATGGGCCAAATGGCCCAATTCTGCTGCTATCACTTGTGGGTATGATTATTTTCCATGTGGACCACTCTGCTGACCTTCTGTGAAGGAAAATGCCCCCCAGGTACTTCTTTGTATTTACAATTTCGTTTTGATTGCTTTTACGTCTACACAAATAAAACACATATCTAACAACGAAACATGCAACATTGCAGTGAAAGGTACAACAGTGCAGCGGGGGGTTTAGTTTGCAGTTAATGATGCAGCATATAGAACTATTTTCATATTAAAATATTAACAAATATGGTCTCCATTCACTGATTATATGAAGGGGTAGCTGGGCTCGGCATTGAAACTCAATAAGTACCCGGTGGTAAGATGAAATAAAAATGTTTAATCTGAGATTTATATACTTGTCTCCATATATTATAATTAGAAATTGTTCCATTCATTGATCAGATGCACGCTGTTTTTTTTTTCCTTAAGTATAATCATTGTTTATTAGTTACATGTTTTTTTTATTTTTTTTATTTTAATATATATATTTTTTCCTTCTAATCAAGTATAATCATATTCTTTAAATTACTGTTAAAGAAGGAACTGCAGATGCTGGAGAATCCTTCGCTCCTTAGATGCTGCTGCACCCGCTGAGTTTGAGGCCTATATACATGGCTTGGTAATATTTATATAATTTTGGAACGATGTAATAAGTAATTCTGAAAACAATTATTATATTATTTGTAATATGTATCGCCTCTAATAAAAATATTAAAAAAAAAAAAAAAATTCCAATAACTTACATTATTGTCCATAAAATTATAGTGTTGATGTCCTTATTTCTATACCTAATCCATTTTTTCCCATTTTCTATTAAACTCGTCTTCTTTCACTCTTAGAGAATATATCATTTTCTCCATGACAAAATATTTCCTGTACTATGTCTAACCATTGTCTAGGTGTGTCCGCTCCAAGCCTGTTTCTTGTAATGGCCTTTCTGCCAGCTGTGAGTAGGATTTTAACCAAGCAATGGTCTTCCTTCAGCACCACTGTATTTATATTACCCAGGTATAAAATGGAACACTTCTTGCAGACTGTATATCATAATACCTCTGTTAATTCTGAATTCACTCTGTCCCAAAATGGTTCTATTTTTGGGCAACTCCAGCATGTTTGCTGCCTTAGAGTTTGTTTGCTTTTTATGTTAGGCATAATAAAGAAACAAATCAAATTTTTCCAATCAAATTCTCTCCAATTTTGTGAATTAGTGGATGTCTGTAGTGTTGCACACGTATGATCCCATTCTTCTTCTGAGATTGTAATGTTCAATTCCTTTTCCCACTTAAATTTTACATAAAATGTAGTTTTAGCTTGACATTCCATTAAACTATGATAACGTTTAGACATAATCCTTTATGTTTTTTGATGATACGCACTAACTATCACTTCTATCACTGGATTATTTTCTTCTAGTGCCTACAGGTACGTCTAAGCTACATTGAGTAAATAGATTCTTCTGCAGCCGTATGGGGCTCTAGTGAGACCACATCTGGAGTATTCTGTACAGTTTTGGTCTCCTAATTTGAGGAAGGACATCCTTGTCATTGAGGCAGTGCAGCGTAGGTTCACGAGATTGATCATATGAGGAACTGCCATATGAGGAAAGATTGAAAAGACTAGGCTTGTATTCACTGGAGTTAAGAAGGATGAGGGGGCATCTTAGAGAAACATATAAAATTATAAAAGGACTGGACAAGCTAGAAGCAGGAAAAATGTTCCCAATGTTGCGTTAGTCCAGAACCAGGGGCCACACAGTCTTAGAATAAAAGGGAGGTCATTTAAGACTGAGGTGAGAAAAAATGTTTTTACCCAAAGAGTTGTGAATTTATGAAATTCCCTGCCACAGACGGCAGTGGAGGTCAAATCACTAGATGGATTTCAGAGAGACTTGGATAGAGCTCTAGGGGCTAGTGGAGGAGAAGGCAGGCACAGGTTATTGATAGCGGACGATCAGCCATGATCATAATGAATGACGGTGCAGGCTCGAAGGGCCGAATGGCCTCCTCCTGCACCTATTTTCTATGTTTTCTATGTTTTCTCTAAACGGAACCAATTTTCTGTTGACTGAGCACTAATTGAGTGATCCATATACCCATTGCCTAGAACAGGGGCTCGCTGTTAAAAAATAAACACTCGCAAGGATTTTGCCATAAGGATACACCCACCGACATTTTGACATGTGCCTTTTCATGTATTTTCTGATGATTTCAGGAAGATAATGCCTTTTTCATGATTGATTGTCTAAATCAGCCTCTTTTTTGCCATTTTAACGCAACTTACAAGAAAATTTACGCCACTGGGGCGAAACCCCGCCGCAAATGGGCGTTAAGTGGTGATTGTAGAAGGGTGCGTGGGGAAGGGTCCTGTCTTTGCAGACTGAATCATGCTTTAAGTAGGCGTGAATGTGGTGATTGGGGAAGAGTAGGTGGGGAAAGATCTAGTCTTTCCAAACTGGCGTCAAGCTGTGAGTCGGTGTGAAGTGTTGGTTGGGGTTGGGGTGAGCGGGTACCAGGGTTAAGTTTCTGTTTATTAAACCTGCAGTGGAACTCGCTCAGGTCGATGTGCAGCTGACGGTTGTCCAAGGAACGGGGGGGGAGGGGTTTCATCTTGTAGCTTGTTATTTCTTGAAAGCCCTTCCACACTGAAGAAGGGCTTCATTTGCTGAGAACTTGCTCCACAACTTTTCATAGTACCTTTCCTTGGCAGCTTTGATTCCTCTTCTCAGCTTGTACTTGGCCTGCCTGTAGAGGTCTGCATCCCCGCTCCTGTAGGATCTACCCCTGCAAGCGTCAAAATGCCTAAAGTCAAGTCAACGCCTTGCAAAAAACTGTACGATTTTGGTGAGAGTGTACAGGAGTGATATCTTCTCTACAGACAACTGTGTGCTATTTTGCAAAGCATGTGCGAAAGCAGTGAATTATGAGACACAAGTCGGCGGCAGCAAAACGGAAGGTAGGAAATATGCAAGCTTGTCTCTGCACAACATTTACTGCTGGCTCCAGTCGCAAATATGGGTTTTCGAGCGATCTGTGCAAAGCATTCATTGATGCTGGAATCCCACTGTGGAAATTGGAAAACAAATCTCTCAGAGGTTTTTTCGGGAAATAAACAGTCATCGTTACGGAAAAAAATATGTTGACAGCAACTTCGACATTGTTGTGCAGAAAATTAGAGATGAAGTTGCACAGATGGTGGCAGATTAGGAAAAGGGGAGATGCAACGAGACCTGGGTGTCATGGCACACCAGTCATTGAAAGTAGGCATGCAGGTGCAGCAGGCAGTGAAGAAAGCAAATGGTATGTTAGCATTCATAGCGAAAGGATTTGAGTATAGGAGCAGGGAGGTTCTACTGCAGTTGTACAGGATTTTGGTGAGGCCACACCTGGAGTATTGCGTACAGTTCTGGTCTCCAAATCTGAGGAAAGACATCCTTGCCATAGAGGGGGTACAGAGAAGATTCACCAGACTGATTCCTGGGATGTCAGGACTTTCATATGAGGAAAGATTGGATAGACTCGGCTTGTACTCGCTGGAATTGAGAAGATTGAGGGGGGATCTTATAGAAACTTACAAAATTCTTAAGGGGTTGGACAAGCTAGATGCTGGAAGATTGTTCCCGATGTTGGGGGAGTCCAGAACAAGGGGTCACAGTCTAAGGATAAGGGGGAATTCCTTTAGGACCGAAATGAGGAAAACATTCTTTACACAGAGAGTGGTGAGTCTCTGGAATTCTCTGCCACAGAAGGTAGTTGAGGCCAGTTCATTGGCTATATTTAAGAGGGCGTTAGATGTGGCACTTGTGGCTAAAGGGATCAGGGGGTATGGAGAGAAGGCAGGTACGGGATACTGAGTTGGATGATCAGCCATGATCACATTGAATGGCGGTGCAGGCTCGAAGGGCCGAATGGCCTACTCCTGCAACTATTTTCTATGTTTCTATGTTTCTATGTTTCTATGCAACAAAATATGGATCTCAATTGACGAGACAACTGATGCTGTGGGGAGATATGTTGCCAATGTGGTCATCGGTACACTGGAGGCAGGTCAACCATCAAAGGAGTATTTGTTGACATTGGAAGTATTGGAGAAGTCAAAGAGCTCACTCTTTGCTCCGTTGTTTACATCTTCGCTTGCTATACTTTGTACTTAAAGTTCCTGGCGATGTAGGTAAAGATATACCAGGAAAATGTGAGAGAGCGATTTTAGCTAACGGAGATCTTGAAGGAATACAAAACATAGCTAAAGTTCTCAAAGGTAGTTGTAATGCACAAGATATCAACATGAATGTAGAGCCTGTAGCTTGTATCAGATATGCACCAGTGACCTTAGATGGGGTAGAAAGACTTTTTTTCACAACTGAAACATATTCGGTCTGAATTATCCAGATAATTTGAAAAGAAATGCTAGTAATTATGTGCAACCAGGCACCCTTTGTTATTTCATGTAGTATACCTCTATAATTATCATTATAACCATATTTTGGTGGTGGAAATAAATGTACTTTTTTGTCAATAAATGCCTTTTTCATGCCTTTTTTGTGATTTTATTATGCCCTTTTGCCTGCCTATTTCAGAGATTTTTAACGCCTAAACATCCTGGCTCTACTAATCACCTGGTTGATGAGTTCTAGACATGAACAGCAAAGAAGCAGGCCTTTTGTCCCATCTTCTCTATGCCAACTAAGTTGTCATACTAGGATGGTCCCATTTCCCCGCATTTGGCCCATACCTCTCAAAACCCTCCTTGTCCATGTGTGTGTCCAAATGTATTTTAAATGTTGTTCTATCCCCTGTCTCAACTACCTCCTCTGGCAGCTCGTTCCATACACTCACCACCCTTTGGATGAAGTATGTTCGCCTATGTTGAGCGTTCGGCTGGCTTTAACATCGCGGAGACCTGGGATCTTTTTCGCAGGGATCACTAGCGTTGAATGCTCCGTCCAACGCGGCATGCGGACTACGGAAGCCGCGATCTCCGGTGAAAAGCGGCCGATTCGGGAACTGCGAGCCGCAGAGTGTGTTCCTCCGTTCCGACGCCGGGGGTTTGATCATCCCGGCGAGACGGCCTCCATACATCGGGCCGTCCGTAGCGCCGACTGCGGAGGGTGCAAAGGTCCCGACCACCGGTGAACAAAGAGGAACAGGACTGAACTTTGCTGCCTTCCCTCACAGTCCATTGTGTGGGGACGTTTCCATTGATTCCATTGTGTGGGGATGTTTATGTTAAACTCTATCACGTATTGCGTTCTTTCTATTTGTTTGGCTGTATGGTAACTCAAATCTCACTGCACTGATTGGTGCTTGTGACAATAAATGTGAACTTGAACGATGGGATAGTCCCAGCCTCAACTACCTCCTCTGGCAACTTGTCCCATACACCCACCACCATTTGTGTGAAATGGTTACCCCCTCGGATTCCTATTACATATTTTCCCCTTCACCTTCAACCTGTCCTGCAGTCCTCGATTCCCCTACTCTGTTTGATTTAGTGTTCGATTCCTGTAAATTAATGGCCATTTAAATCAACTAGCGAGTGGGTTTTAGTGGAATGCGGTGGATTGGAACGTTGCGGTCGGGAGGAAAAATACTGTTGGTTCATACATTTTTTTGGACTCCATTTCGCAACATGAAAATATTATTAAAGCCTCCCGAAAAAAACAACTTTTAATATAAAAATAAACTATTTACCTTTTTTTCTCCCCTACGCAAAATCCTTCTGGTTGTCGGCGCTCACGGCTTTTGAAGGTGATTTTTAAATTACTCTAGATAATAAATGATTTAGAGTAATTTAAAAATACCTTCATTCATGAAATGTCGGAGCGATTTTTCTTCCGCAACGAAATTGCCCGACATGGATCGATCTTCCCTGCCTGTGGAAAAACGGCACTTTAAGCCCGCCCCCCTCTGAAAAGCGCCAAAGTCGCGCACACGGGGAGCGGCAGAACTGCAGCGCTGCTCAAGGTAAGTTTTGTAACATACCTACTATAAGATCTCCCCTCATCCTCCTGTGCTCCATGGAATAGAGACCCAGCCTACTCATCCTCTCCTTATACCTCACACCCTCTAGATCTGGCAACATCCTCGTAAATCTTCTCTGAACCCTTTCAAGCTTCACAATATATTTCCAATAACACGGTGCCCAGAACTGAACACAATACTCTAAATGCGGTCTCACCAATGTCTTATACAACTGCAACATGACCTTCGAACTTCTATACTCAATACTCATGAGACTTATGAAGGCCAAAGTGCCGAAAGCCATTATGACCACCTTATCTACCTGCGACTCGACCTTCAAGGAACCATGCACCTGCACTCCTAGATCCCTCTGCTCTACAACACTACCCAGAGGCCGACCATTTATTGTGTAGGTCCTGCCCTTGTTCGACGTCCCAAAATGCAAAACCTCACAGTTCTCTGTATTAAATTCCATCAACCATTCCTCCGCCCACCTGGCCAATCGATCCAGATCCTGCCGCAATCGTTCACAACCATCTTCACTATCTGCAAAACCGGTAACTTTTGTATCAACAGCAAACTTGTTAATCTTGCCCTGAATGTTCTTATCCCAATCATTGATGTAGATGACAAACAGCAACGGGCCCAGCACCGAGCCCTGAGGCCCACCACTAGTCACAGGCCTCCAGTCTGAGAAGCAACCTTCCACCATCACCCTCTGCTTCCATCCATGGAGTCAATTTGCTATCCATTCTGCCATGTCTCCTTGGATCCCATGTGATCTAACCTCCCAGAGCAGCCTACCATGCAGAACCTTGTCGAACGCCTTGCGGAAGTCCATGCACACACCATCTACAGCTCTGCCCTCATCAACCTCTTTGGTCACGTCTTCCAAAAAATCTGTCAGATTTGTGAGACACGACCTCCCACATACATAGAAACATAGAAACATAGAAATTAGGTGCAGGAATAGGCCATTCGGCCCTTCGAGCCTGCACCGCCATTCAATATGATCATGGCTGATCATCCAACTCAGTATCCCGTACCTGCCTTCTCTCCATACCCTCTAATCCCCTTAGCCACAAGGGCCACATCTAACTCCCTCTTAAATATATCCAATGAACTGGCCTCAACTACCCTCTGTGGCAGAGAGTTCCAGAGACCCACCACTCTCTGTGTGAAAAAATTCCTTCTCATCTCGGTCCTAAAGGATTTCCCCCTTATCCTTAAGCTGTGACCCCTTGTCCTGGACCTCCCCAACATCGGGAACAATCTTCCTGCATCTAGCCTGTCCAACCCCTTAAGAATCTTGTAAGTTTCTATAAGATCCCCTCTCAATCTCCTAAATTCTAGAGAGTGTAAACCGAGTCTATGCAGTCTTTGTTCATAAGACAGTCCTGACATTCCAGGAATCAGTCTGGTGAACCTTCGCTGCACTCCCTCTATGGCAATAATGTCCTTCAAAAGTCCTTCAGCATACAAAACCATGCTGACTCTCCCTAATCACCCCTTGCCCATCCAAATGCCTGTATATCCTATCCCTCAGAATAGTCTCCTGTAACTTGCAAACTACAGATGTTAAGCTCACCGGCCTATAGTTCCCAGCATTTTCCCTGCACCCCTTCTTGAGGAGAGGCACAACATTTGCCTCCCTCCTGTCTTCCGGCACCTCTCCTGTATTTAAGGACGACTCGTTAATTTCGAACCAGGGCTCCCACTATTTCGTCCCCAGTTTCCCACATTGTCCTCGGATATATCAGATCAGGCCCCGGAGATTTGCCTAGCTTCAAACGCGACAGTACCTTCAGTACTTCCTCGACGGTAACCCCGACTGCTCTCAAGACACTTCCAATTTTTTCAGTCCTACTGTCTTTCTCCTCGGTAAGTAGAGTTGACAAATACACATTTAAGACCTTGCCCATCTCCTGTGGCTTCACACAGAAGTAACCGCTTTGATCCCTGAGAGGTCCCTCTCCCTCTCTAGTTACCCTTTTCCACATTATGTATTTATAAAATATTTTGGTTTCCGAATGCTTTGTTGATGGTCGGTGTGGACTCTGTGGCCCAAAGGGTCTGTTTCCGTGCTGTATCTCTAACTAAACTATCAACCATTGAGGTATGTGTGTGCTGAAGAAAGTTGGCTCTCCCAACAGCCATGTGTAGGACGGAGCGGCAGATGCTGGTGTTCACCAGATTGATCCCTGGGATGGCGGGACTGTCATGTGAGGAAAGATTGAAAAAGACTAGGCTTGCATTGACTGGAGTTTAGACGGATGAGGGGGGGGGGGTTCTTATAGCAACATACACAATTATAAAAAGACTGGACAAGCCAGATGCAGGAAAAATGTTCCCAATGTTGGGCGAGTCCAGAACCAGGGGCCACACAGTCTTAGGATAAAGGGGAGGCCATTTAAGACTGAGGTGAGAAAAAACTTTTCCACCCAGAGAGTTGTGAATTTGTGGAATTCCCTGCCACAGAGGGCAGTGGAGGCCAAGTCACTGGATGGATTTAAGAGAGAGTTAGATAGAGCTCTAGGGGCTAGTGGAGTCAAGGGATTTGGGGAGAAGGCAGGCACGCATTATTGATTGGGGACGATCAGCCATGATCACAATGAATGGCGGTGCGGGCTCGAAGGGCCGAATGGCCTCCTGCTGCACCTATTTTCTATGTTTCAAAAAGTGACGCCACACGCAAATTGGTGTAACAGCATCTCATATTTCGCTTGCGCCCCCTCCATCACCGTCCCTCCCCCACCCTAGTCTTCCGGTTGCATTTCATTGACTGTTTGCAACCTAGTGGTATGAACATTGAATTCTCTCATTTTAGTTGAATAGAAAATAGGTGCAGGAGGAGGCCATTCGGCCCTTCGAACCAGCACCGCCATTCATTGTGATCATGGCTGATCGTCCCCAATCAATAACCCGTGCCTGCCTTCTCCCCATATCCCTTGACTCCACTAGGCCCTGGAGCTCTATCTAACTCTCTCTTAAATCCATCCAGTGACTTGGCCTCCACTGCCCTCTGTGGCAGGGAATTCCACAAATACAAAACTCTCTGGGTGAAAATGTTTTTTCTCACCTCAGTCTTAAATGACCTCCCCTTTATTCTAACACTGTGTGGCCCCTGGTTGTGCACTCGCCCAACATTGGGAACCCCAAGTTGCAGGCCCTGATTTGACCTGGTCTTTAAGTGTTTCCAGTTCCCCTTACCTCTCCCCCACAGACCAGATACATCATCTATCCGTTCGCAGGAGATGCTGCCTGACCCTCTGAGCAACTCCAGCATTCCATGTCTTTCCCTCTAAACCTTTCCTATCCATGTACCTGTCCAAGTGTACAAAATCATGGGAGGCATAGATCGGGTAGACGCATAGAGTCTATTGCCGAAAGTAGGGGAGTTCAGAACCGGAGCACATAGCGTTAAGGTGACGGGGGAAAGATTAAATAGCAATCTGAAGGGTAGGCCATTCGGCCCTTCGAGCCTGCACCGCCATTCAATATGATCATGGCTGATCATCCAACTCAGTATCCCATACCTGCCTTCTCTCCATATCCCCTGATCCCTTTAGCCACAAGGGCCACATCTAACTCCCTCTTAAATATAGCCAATGAACTGGCCTCAACTACCTTCTGTGGCAGATAATTGCACAGATTCACCACTCTCTGTGTGAAAAATGATTTTCCCACCTCGGTCCTAAAATACTTCCCCCTTATCCTTAAACTGTGTGACCCCTTGTTCTGGACTTCCCCAACATCGGGAACAATCCTCCTGCCTCTAGCCTGTCCAACCGTTTAAGAATTTTGTACGTTTCTATAAGATCCCCCCTCAATCTTCTAACTTCTAGCGATTACAAGCCGTGTCTATCCAGTATTTCTTCATATGAAAGTCCTGCCATCCCAGGAATCAGTCTGGTGAATCTTCTCTGTACCCCCTCTATGGCAAGAATGTCTTTCCTCAAATTAAGAGACCAAAACTGTACACAATACTCTAGGTGTGGTTTCACCAAGGCCCTGTACAACTGCAGGTTGGTGGGAACAAGCTGCCGGAGGAGATACGTAGGAAAGAGTAACTCCAGCAAGTGGTATCTCTTGGCAGTATCTCTTGAGAGAAGGGATCTGTGGTGAGACTTTCAGTCGGAAGAAGGGTTTCGACCCGAAACGTCACCTATTCCTTTTCTCCGTAGATGCTGTCTGACCCGCTGAGTTACTCCAGCTTTTCGTGTCATATCTGCCAGAGGAGGTAGTTGAGGCAGGGACTATCCCAACAATTAGAAAGGTACATGGATGGGGCAGGTTTGGAGGGATATGGGCCAATCAGGTTCTTACCTTCCTGGAGATGTGAATCTTATAACCATATAACCATATAACAATTACAGCACGGAAACAGGCCATCTCGGCCCTTCAAGTCCATGCGGAACAACTTTTTTCCCTTAGTCCCACCTGCCTGCACTCATACCATAACCCTCCATACCCTTCTCATCCATATGCCTATCCAATTTATTTTTAAATGATACCAATGAACCTGCCGTCACCACTTCCACTGGAAGCTCATTCCACACCGCTACCACTCTCTGAGTAAAGAAGTTCCCCCTCATGTTACCCCTAAACTTCTGTCCCTTA
>OY740826.1:6114752-6117252 GCA_963514005.1 Raja brachyura | reverse complement strand
CCCGTACCTGCCTGCTCTCCATACCCTCTGATTCCTTTAGCCACAAGGGCCACATCTAACTCCCTCCTAAATATAGCCAATGAGCTGGCCTCAACTACCTTCCGTGGCAGAGAATTCCACAGATTCACCACTCTCTGAGTGAAAAATGATTTTCTCATCTCGGTCCTAAAAGACCTTATCCTTAAACTGCGACTCCTTGTTCTGGACTTCCCCAACATCGGGAACAATCTTCCTGCATCTAGCCTGTCCAACCCCTTATGAATTTTGTAAGTCTCTATAAGATCCCCCATCAATCTTCTAAATTCCAGCGAGTACAAGCTGAGTCTATCCAGTCTTTCTTCATATGGAAGTTCAGCCATCCCAGGAATCAGTCTGGTGAACCTTCTCTGTACTCCCTCTATGGCAAGAGTGTCTTTCCTCAGATTAGGAGACCAAAACTGTACGCAATACTCCAGATGTGGCCTCACCAAGACCCTGTACAATCTTGTACTCAAATCCTTCTCTCTGTTTTCATAAGGTTTATAAGGAATAGTAGAAACAGTCCATTCGGCCCATCACGTCTACTCCACCATGGAATCATAGAAACATCGAAAATAGGTGCGGGAGGAGGCCATTCAGCCCTACGAGCCAGCACCGCCATTCATTGTATTCATGGCTGATTGACCCCAATGATTAACCCGTGCCTGCCTTCTCCCCATATCCCTTGACTCCAATAGCCCCTAGAGATCTATCTAACTCTATGGCTGATCTATTTCTCATTGCTGATCTATCTCTCCCTCTCAACCCCATTCTCCTGCCTTCTCCCAATGACCACTGACACCCGCACTAATCAAGAATCTATCTATCGCTGTCTTAATATCCACTGACTTGTGGCCTCCACAGCCGTCCGTGGCAAGGAATTCCACAGATTCACCACCCTCTGACTAAAGAAATGTCTCCTCATCTCCTTCCTAAAAGAACGCCCTTTAATTCTGAGGCTGCGAGCTCTAGTCCTAGACTCTCCCACTAGTGGAAACATCCTCTCCACATCCACTCTATCCAAGACTTTCACTATTCTGAATGCTTCAATCTTCATTCTTCTCAACTCCAGCGAGTACAGGCCCAGCGTCGGCAAACGCTCATCATAGGTGAGCCTACTCGTTCCTGGGATCGTCCTTGTAAACCTCCTCTGGACCCCCCCTCCAGAGCTGGCACATCCTTCCTCAGATGGGTGAGTGGGCAAATGTTTGGCAGATGCAGTATAATGTGGATAAATGTGAGGTTATCCACTTTGGTGGCAAAAACAGGAAAACAGACTATTATCTAAATGGAGGCCAATTAGGAAAAGGGGAGATGCAGCGCGACCTGGGTGTCATGGTACACCAGTCATTGAAAGTAGGCATGCAGGTACAGCAGGCAGTGAAGACAGCCAATGGTATGTTAGCTTTCATAGCAAAAGGATTTGAGTATAGGAGCAGGGAGGTTCTACTTCAGTTGTACAGGGTCTTGGTGAGGTCACACCTGGAGTATTGCGTACAGTTCTGGTCTCCAAATCTGAGGAAGGACATTATTGCCATAGAGGGAGTGCAGAGAAGGTTCACCAGACTGATTCCTGGGATGTCAGGACTGTCTTATGAACAAAGACTGCATAGACTTGGTTTATACTCTCTAGAATTTAGGAGATTGAGAGGGGATCTTATAGAAACTTACAAAATTCTTAAGGGGTTGGACAGGCTAGATGCAGGAAGATTGTTCCCGATGTTGGGGAGGTCCAGGACAAGGGGTCACAGCTTAAGGATAAGGGGGAAATCCTTTAGGACCGAGATGAGAAGGAATCTTTTCACACAGAGAGTGGTGGGTCTCTGGAACTCTCTGCCACAGAGGGTAGTTGAGGCCAGTTCATTGGCTATATTTAAGAGGGAGTTAGATGTGGCCCTTGTGGCTAAAGGGGATCAGAGGGTATGGAGAGAAGGCAGATACGGGATACTGAGTTGGATCATCAGCCATGATCATATTGAATGGCGGTGCAGGCTCGAAGGGCCGAATGGCCTACTCCTGCACCTAATTTCTATGTTTCTATGTTTCTATGTGGTGCCCAAAAGTGCTCACACAATTCAGTGTTCATACTTACGCTAACACTCAAAGACTAAATGATCCTTGGGTGCTTAATGGACCACTGAACCATCCGACTGAAACCAGACAGCAGTCCTGAACTACCACTTTCCTCATCGGGGACCATCGGACTATCTTTGATCGGGCCTTTCTGGCTTTACCTTGCACCAAACGTTATTCCCGTTCTCATGTGCCTGTACACTGTGCATGGCTCGATTATAATCAGCGTCAGGTGAGTACATTGCCACGTGTACCGAGGTGCAGTGAAAAGCTTTTGGTTGTGTGCTATCCAGTCAGCAGATAGACAATGCTCGATGACAAGCGACCCACTTAAAGTGTATAAATACATGATACGGGAATAAGGTGGCCACGGTGGCACAGTGGTAGAGTCGCTGCCTTACAGTAGGTA
>OY740826.1:6067252-6109752 GCA_963514005.1 Raja brachyura | reverse complement strand
CAGCGACTCCACCTTCTTGAAGGCCAGGCTCGAGCCTTTGTAGTAGTTGAAGGACGACTCCACCAAGGTCACCGGGTTACGCAGGATCGAGAAGTAAAAGGTCCCCTTGGCCATGATCTTCTCCACCTGCAGCGACCCACAACACAAAGATAACACAGTCAGCAATCCACATCCATTTAGTCTTTCGTTTTTAGTTTGTAGTTTTAGACATACTGCGCGGAAACAGGCCCTTCGGCCCACCGAGTCCACACCGACCAGCGACCCCCCCACATCAAGTCAAGTTTATTCGTCACATACGATTTTAGAAGATTGAGGGGGGATCTTATAGAGACTAAAGTAGGTATGTTACAAAACTAACCCTGAGCAGCGCTGCAGTTCTGACGCTCCCCGTGTGCGCGACTTTGGCGCCTTTCAGAGGGGGGCGGGCTTAAAGTGCCGTTTTTCCACAGGCAGGGATAATCGATGAATGTCGGGCGATTTCGTTGCGGAAGAAAAATCGCTCCGACATTTCATGAATGAAGGTATTTTTAAATTACTCTAAATTATTTATTAACTAGAGTAATTTAAAAATCACCTTCAAAAGCCGTGAGAACCGACAACCAGAAGGATTTTGCGTAGGGGAGAAAAAAAGGTAAATAGTTTATTTTTATATTAAAAGTTGGTTTTTCGGGAGGCTTTAATAATATTTTCATGTTGCGAAACGGGGTCCAAAAAAATGTATGAACAAACAGTATTTTTCCTCCCGACTTCACCGCTAACCGCAACGTTCCAATCCACCGCATTCCACTGAAACCCACTCGCTAGTTGATTTAAATGGCCATTAATTTACAGGCATTAAACACTAAATTCCTTCCATTTGGCCCAGAAATTCATGAAAATGAGATTTATAAATTATGTTATATTGTGGATTATTGTGTGAATGTTATTTGGACACTTAGGCAATTTTAAAAAAGTTTATCTTTTCTTAAGAAATGGATAGATGTTTAGATCTACTCATTGAATTTTGTAATTAGCTACAATTAGATAACTAACTAATGATATGCTTTAATTTCAGGTAATCCAAGTAAGATTGTTTCATATTTATTTTAGAATGCTTCAATCTATAATAACTGAAAATTTCATTGAGTTCTATTAATTTTTAAGAAAGTTATGGGCTTTTAACTTTTCCAGATCACAGCTTTTGAGTTAAGTCAATTGAAAGGCAATGGGGAACAAGATGCTAATTTCCGAGTATGCAAATGGCCATAACTTTCTTAATACTGAAGATATGAAAGTGAATTAGGTGTCAAATTAAACTTCTTTTTATGCTTTATCTGATGGGATAAATTGCAGACTTGATTTTTAAAATCTCAAAATTTTGTAACATTGCTAACTAAAGGGCCTGTCCCACCAGCATGCAACTCCATGCGATGAGCGCAACCTAACGTGGTCGCTTGAGCCGTCCGGCGTCGCAGGGCCGGTCCCACTTCGATCGCCGGAGCCGTGCGGAATTGTGCGGAGTTCGTCGCGACATTGCGCGGGGCTCCGAAAAACTGACCGTGTTCAAAAATTCCGCGCGGCAACGCCTTGTCGGCTCGCAGTCGCCTCGATGCATGACACACCGCCTCGACGTCAGGCCTCCGTGACCCTCTCTGTAGGTGCCTCCGTGACCCTCTCTGTGTGTGGCTCCGTGGCCCTCTGTGTGTGCGTGCCTCTGTGCCCCTCTCTGTGTGCCCCTCTCTGTCCTGGCGAACTTACCTTTAAGACTTCGCTCCAAGTTCGCCTCACTTTGCGCCGCGTTGCGCCACTCACCCGACCTCCGCGCGGCCCTCGCTGCCGGTTTGGTCGCGCTTGCCGCATGCAGGCGCATGCTGGTGGGAACGGCCCTGTACAGGGGATCACCCGACCTCCGCGCGGTCCCCGCTTCTAGTTTGATCGCGCTCATCGCATGGAGTCGGATGCTGGTAGGACAGGCCCTTTACAAAATTCTTAAGGGGTTGGACAGGCTAGTCAAGTCAAGTCATATTTATTTATATAGCACATTTAAAACACAACTCTTGTTGACCAAAGTGCTTTGCATTTGTTATAAGAGCAGTATACACAAGCAGACTACATACATATATACAAATAGCCCTTGCTCAGAGGACATCAGGAAAGGCTTGGCTAGATGCAGGAAGGTTGTTCCCGATGTTGGGGAAGTCCAGAACAAGGGGTCACACAGTTTAAGGATAAGGGGGAAGCCTTTTAGGACCGAGATTATAAAATCATTTTTCACACAGAGAGTGGTGAAACTGTGGAATTCTCTGCTACAGACGGTAGTTGAGGCCAGTTCATTGGGTATATTTGAGAGGGAGTTAGATGTGGCCCTTGTGGCTAAAGGGATCAATGGGTATGGAGAGAAGGCAGGTACGGGATACTGAGTTGGATGATCAGCCGTGATCATATTGAATGGCGGTGCAGGCTCGAAGGGCCGAATGGCCTACTCCTGCACCTATGTTCTATGTTCCTATACACATACGAGACGTGCAGCGAAATGAAAAGTGGCCAATGCTCGCGGACTTGTGCAAAAACAAACAAACAGACAAACTACAAACAGAATGGAACAGAATCTTACTATTCTTTTGCATATTACATATTGTGGGAGGAAGGAAAAAGGAAAAAAAACCCAGCAGTTTTAGTCCAGTAAAGTTAAGGGCCTGTCCCACCAGCATGCGCCTGCATGCGGCAAGTGCGACCAAACCGGCAGCGAGGGCCGCGCGGAGGTCGGGTGAGTGGCGCAACGCGGCGCAAAGTGAGGCGAACTTGGAGCGAAGTCTTAAAGGTAAGTTCGCCAGGACAGAGAGGGGCACACAGAGAGGGCCACGGAGCCACACACAGAGAGGGTCACGGAGGCACGACGAAGAGACGGTGTGTAATGCGTCGAGGCGACTGCGAGCCGACAAGCCGTTGACCGAATTTTTGAACACGGTCAGTTTTTCGGAGCCCCGCGCGATGTCGGGGCGAACTCCGCACGGCTCCGGCGATCGAAGTGGGACCGGCCCCGCGACGCCGGACGGCTCAAGCGACCACGTTAGGTCGCGCTCATCGCTTAGAGTTGCATGCTGGTGGGACAGGCCCTTTAGTCCCTGGTGAGATAAGAGTTTACAGTCCTAATGGCCTCTGGGAAGAAACTGCTTCTCAACCTCTCCGTTCTCACAGCATGGCAACGGAGGCATTAACATTATCCTACAAACACTAGGGACAAGTTGATACATACACCAAGCCAATTAACCTACATTCCTGTCCGGCTTAGTAGTGTGGGAGGAAACCGAAGATCTCACAGTGATACAGTGTGGAAACAGGCCCTTCGGCCCAACTTGCCCACACCGGCCAACATGCCCCACCGGCCACACTAGTCCCACCTGCCCGCGCTTGGTCCATATCCCTCCAAACCTGTAGTCCTGGCTACATCCTCTTGAATCTTCTCTGAACCCTTTCAAGCTTGACAATATCCTATATCACGGTGCCCAAGAACTGAGCACAGTTGGGTGAAGGGCGAGCTCACAACAAAAGGGTTTCACTGTACCTCGGTACTCTGTATATGTGAAATAAACTAAATTTCAATCTTCATTGAGTCACAGAACCAGGAAACAGGCCCTTCGGCCCAACTTGTCCATGTTGACCAAGATGCTCTATTTTCCTCTAGTCCTTATAGGAAAGTGTATTGTCTTTCTGCTGACTAGTTTGCACGCAACAAAGAGCTTTTCACTGCACAAAATTAAATACACTTCAACTTAATATTATTAATAATAGCACATACCACAGACACACACACACACACACAAACCACACACACACAAACCACACACTCACGCACACACAAACCACACACGCACACACACACACAAAGCACACACATACACATACACACACACAAAGCACACACATACACACACACACTCACACACATACACACACACGCACACACGCAGACAGACACAGACACACACGCACACACACACACACACACACACACAATGCACACACACACACGCAGACAGACACACACACACAAAGCACACACCAAACAAACCACACACACACACAAACCACTCACACGCGCACACACACACACGCACACACACGCACACACATACACACACACACACATTCACACACATACACACACACGCAGACAGACACACACGCGCGCACACACACACACACACACGCACACACGCAGACAGACACAGACACACACACACGCACACACACACACACACCACACACACACACACACACACGCAGACAGACACAGACCCACAGAAAACACACACACACACACACACGCAGACAGACACAGACGCACACGCACGCAGACAGGACACAGACACACACACACGCACACACACACACACACACGCAAACAGAGACACACGCACACACACCACACACACACGCACAAACCATACACACACAAACCTCACACACACACTCACACACATACATGCACAAACCACACACACACACACGCACCACACACACACACACACACACAAACCACACACACGCACAAACTTACGCACACACAAACCACACACACACTCTCACACGCAGGCACAGACACAGACACAGAGTCAGGTTCGAACCAAGCTCTCTGGCGCTGTAAGGCAGCGGCTCAACGATAGACTTTAGATTTTAAGAGGTACAGCATGGGCACAGGCCCTTCGGCCCACCAAGTAGGTCCGTGGTGACCAGCTCCGAGGTGGAGACCACGTGGAGATGTGGACGGCACGGTGGCGCTGCGGTAGATTTGCTGCCTTACAGCGTTCGCAGGGCTCGAGACCCGGGTTCGATCTCGACTACGGGCGCTGTCTGTAGGGAGTTTGTACGTTCTCCCGGTGACCCGCGTGGGTTTTCTCCGAGATCTTCGGTTTCCTCCCACACTCCAAAGACGTGCAGGTTTGTAGGTTTATAGGCTTGGTGTAAATGTAAAATGGTCCCGTGTGCGGTATATTAGGATAGTATTAGTGTGCGGGGTGATCGCTGGTCAGTGCGGACTCGGTGGGCCGAAGGGCCTGTTTCCGCGCTGCTAAACTAAACCACCAGGGGGAGCTGCGAGGTGGAGACAACATGGATGTCAGTGAGATTAAAGAATTGATTTGAGGGCTTGTCCCACTTGGCTCGCAAATTACGCGACCTCGTGGTCGCTTGAGGCGTACGGGCAGCGTATGGCCACGCGGAGCCGGTCCCACTTAGAAGCATGGAGTTGTCCCGACATCGCGCGGGGCTCCAAAAATTCCTGCAGTGGCTGAAATTGTCGCGTGCCAACGGCCTGTCGGCATGCAGGCGCATTGCGGTCGTACGCGGCGTCTTGACGGCGTACGCCTAGCGCGTGGCGTTGCGCGATGACATCACCGCCCCGCGGTCCATCCGCCTCCTGCCCAGCTGATTGGTGAGCATGACGCAAATGACATCACGCGCGAACCTCGCGTGAACTCTGCTTCCGTTTGGTCGCGCCAAACGCACACGATCGCGTGCAAGTGGGACAGCCCCGTAAGTAAGCCCACAGTCCATTCACACAAATACTATCCTACACACCAGGTTCAATTTGTAGCTCTATTATCTTCAACTGGTGTTCTGTCCACTGAAGGTTCGTTCTGATTGGCACAATTCTGAGCTGGTATTATTCATGAGGGGACTCTATCCAGTCAGTCAGACGTGATTTTCTGTTGTGTAGTTTCGCGATACAGCGCAGAAACAGGCCCTTCGGCCCACCGAGTCCAGGCCGACCTGCAATCCCCGCACACTAACGCTATCCCACACGCACCAGGGACATTTTACAATTTTACCAAAGCCAATTAACCTACAAACCCACACGTCTTTGGATTGTGGGAGGAAACCGGAGCACCCGGGCAAAACCCACCCGGGTCACGGGGAGAACGTGCAAACTCGGTACAGGCAGCGCCCGCAGTCAGGGTCGAACCCAGGTTTCTGCCGCTGCAAGGCAGCAGGAACTCTACTGATGCGCCACCGTGTCGACCAAAATTTCCACCGAGGATTGACCCGAGAACCTTTCGCATGCAAAGCAAGCGTGATAACTGTTACACGTGTTTCGCGTGGCGTGCACGGCCTAACGTTGTTGGACAACTTGTTCTATTTGATCTTCCGTTTGTGCACGTCGAGTTGATTGCATTAGTCGAAACAGGGCGGACCAGGCGAAGGTTGCAATCTTCCACCCCAACCGTTACTCTGCAGAAACATGTCTGCGATCCAAAATAATATTAATGATTTAATACCATTAATCATATATTAATTGAATGATCTCAACGACCAAGAAAGCACACCAACGCCTCTACTTCCTTAGAAGGCTTAGGAGGTTCGGCAGGTCCCGGACAACTCTCACCAACTTCTACAGATGCGCCGTGGAAAGCATTTTATCGGGGACACATCGCACCACGGTTTGGGAACGGCTCCTTCCAAGACCGCAAGAAATTGCAGAGAATTGCGGACGCGTCCCAGACCGTCGCACGCACACGCCCAACCTCCCTTCCACCGATTCCATCTCCACCTCACGCTGCCTCGGCAAGGCCAGCAGCATCATCACGGACCAGTCCCGCCCCGCTTACTCCCTCTTCCCCCCCTCCCCTCTCCCATCAGGCAAGAGGTGCAGAAGTGTGAAAACACACACCTCCAGAAGGACCTCGACCCGAAATGTTACCTACCCTTTCTATCCAGAGATGCTGTCTGTCCCGCTCGGCTTGTACTCGCTGGAATTTAGAAGATTGAGGGGGGATCTTATAGAGACTTACAAAATTCTTAAGGGGTTGGACAGGCTAGATTCAGGAAGATTGTTCCCGATGTTGGGGAGGTCCAGGACAAGGGGTCACAGCTTAAGGATAAGGGGGAAATCCTTTAGGACCGAGATGAGAAGGACTTTTTTCACACAGAGAGTGGTGGGTCTCTGGAACTCTCTGCCACAGAGGGTAGTTGAGGCCAGTTCATTGGCTATATTTAAGAGGGGGTTAGATGTGGCCCTTGTGGCTAAAGGGATCAGAGGGTATGGAGAGAAGGCAGGTACGGGATACTGAGTTGGATGATCAGCCATGATCATATTGAATGGCGGTGCAGGCTCGAAGGGCCGAATGGCCTCCTCCTGCACCTATTGTCAATGTTTCTATGTTTCTATGTTACTCCAGCTTTTTGTGTCCATCTCCAGATTCTGGGACAGTTTCTTCCCAGCTGTTATCAGGGATCTGAACCATCCTACCACCCACAAGAGAGCGGTCCTAAACTACTATCCACCTCCTGGGAGACCCTTGGACTACCGTTAATTGCACTTTGAAAGTTGTCAAAAATGCAGGAGAAACTTTGCGGGTGAGGCAGCATCTATGGAGCGAAGGAAATAGGCAACGTTTCGGGTCGAAACCCTTTTTCAGATGTTTTGAATTGGACTTTATCTTGCACTCAATGTTATTCCCATTATCATGTATCCGTACACACACAGTGAACGGCTCCATTGTAAACATGTATTGTCTTTCCGCTGGCTGGTTAGCACGCAACAAAAGGTTTTTCACTGTACCTCGGTACACGTGACAGAAAACAAAACGTCATTGAGTCAAAGAGCGTTATAAACAGGCCCTTCGGCCCAACTTGTCCATACCGATCAAGATTTTCCCCTAAACCAGGAGTCTGAAAACGAATTGGAAAAAAAACACGCCTTCGAGCCGGATGATTTTGGGTTACGGGCCGAATCCGGCCCCTGGGTCGTAGGTTGCCGACCCCCTGCTCTAAACCTTATAGGGAGATGTATTGTCTTTCCGCTGACTGGTTAATTCCCGGGATGGCGGGACTGTCATACGCTGAGAGAATGGAGCGGCTGGGCTTGTATACTCTGGAGTTTAGAAGGATGAGGGGGGATCTCATTGAAACATATAAGATTGTTAAGGGCTTCGACACATTAGAGGCAGGAAACACGTTCCCGATGTTGGGGGAGTCCAGAACCAGGGGCCACAGTTTAAGAATAAGGAGTAAGCCATTTAGAACGTAGACGAGGAAACACTTTTTCTCACAGAGAGTGGTGAGTGTGTGGAATTCTCTGCCTGGTGGGCGGTGGAGGCCGGTTCTCTGGATGCTTTCAAGAGAGAGCTAGATAGGGCTCTTAAAGATAGCGGAGTCAGGGGATATGGGGAGAAGGCAGGAACGGGGTACTGATTGGGGATGATCAGCCGTGATCACATTGAATGGCGGTGCTGGCTCGAAGGGCCGAATGGCCTCTACTCCTGCACCTGTTGTCTATTCTCTATTGTCTACTGTGCTGTCTGTAAGGAGTTTGTGCGTTCTCCCTGTGACCTGCGTGGGTTTTCTCCGGGCGATCCATAGAAACATAGAAATTAGGTGCAGGAGTAGAGGCCATTCGGCCCTTCGAGCCTGCACCGCCATTCAATATGATCATGGCTGATCATCCAACTCAGTATCCCGTACCTGCCTTCTCTCCATACCCTCTGATCCCTTTAGCCACAAGGGCCACATCTAACTCCCTCTTAAATATAGCCAATGAACTGGCCTCAACTACCCTCTGTGGCAGAGAGTTCCAGTGACCCACCACTCTCTGTGTGAAAAAAGTCCTTCTCATCTCGGTCCTAAAGGATTTCCCCCTTATCCTTAAGCTGTGACCCCTTGTCCTGGACCTCCCCAACATCGGGAACAATCTTCCTGCATCTAGCCTGTCCAACCCCTTAAGAATCTTGTAAGTTTCTATAAGATCCCCTCTCAATCTCCTAAATTCTAGAGAGTATAAACCGAGTCTATGCAATCTTTGTTCATAAAACAGTCCTGACATCCCAGGAATCAGTCTGGTGAACCTTTGCTGCACTCCCTCTATGGCAATAATATCCTTCCTCAGATTTGGAGACCAGAACTGTACGCAATACTCCAGGTGTGGTCTCACCAAGACCCTATACAACTGAAGTAGAACCTCCCTGCTCCTATACTCAAATCCCTTTGCTATGAAAGCTAACATACCATTGGCTTTCTTCACTGCCTGCTGTACCTGCATGCCTACTTTCAATGACTGGTGTACCATGACACCCAGGTCGCGCTGCATCTCCCCTTTTCCTAATCGGCCATCATTTAGATAGTAGTCGGTTTTCCTATTTTTGCCACCAAAGTGGATAACCTCACATTTATCCACATTTATCCACATTATACTGCAGAGGGTAAGGCAGCGGTTCTGCCAAGAATGTGTAGTAAGGGTCTGCAGATGCTGATCTAAATCGAAGGTAGACACAAAATGCTGGTGTAACTCAGCGGGACAGGCAGCATCTCTGGAGACAAGGCCTGGTAGAGCTTGTCCTCAGCCACAACAACTAAAAAAGTATACCGGTTGCTCACCAGTTTAACAACCCCTCCCATTCCCACTACCGACCTTCCCGTCCTGGGCCTCCTCCATTGTCAGAGTGAGGCCCAGCGCAAATTGGAGGAACGGCACCTCGTATTCCGCTTGGGCAGCTTCCACCGTTGAACGTTGACTTCTCTAAACTTCAAGCAGCCCTTGCTTCCCCCCTCTCTCCTTCCCCTCCCCCTCCCCAGTTCTCCGACCAGTCTTGCCGTCTCCGACTACATTTTACCTCAGTTTGCTTTGTTGTCACCTTCTCACAGCTAACGATGATCTATTCTGAACTCTTCAGACCAGTCTGAAGAAGGGTCTCGACCCGAAACGTCGCCTATCTCCTTCGCTCCTTAGATGCTGCTGCACCCGCTGAGTTTCTCCAGCTTTTTGTGTATCCGATGATCTATTTGACATTTTCCTTGATCACCATTCCCTTCGTCCTGTTTTCACACCTTAAACTTCCTTATCTCTACACTTTGTTACCTATGTACTGCCCAGTCCCCTGACATCAGTCTGAAGAAGGGTCTCGACCTGAAACGTCGCCCCTTCCTTCTCTCCAGAGACTGCCTGTCCCGCTGAGTTACTCCAGCATTTTGTGTCTATCTCCGGCTCCACTATAGATAGGTATGTTACAAAACTTACCTTGAGCAGCGCTGCAGTTCTGCCGTTCCCCGTGTGCGCGACTTTGGCGCCTTTCAGAGGGAGGGCGGGCTTAAAGTGCCGTTTTTCTGCAGACAGGGAAAATCGATCCATGTCGGGCGATTTCGTTGCGGAAGAAAAATCGCTCCGACATTTCATTCATGAAGGTATTTTTAAATTACGCTAGATTATTTATTAACTAGAGTAATTTAAAAATCACCTTCAAAAGCCGTGAGCACCGACAACCGGAAGGATTTTGCGTAGGGGAGAAAAAAAGGTACACAGTTTATTTTTATATTAAATGTTGGTTTTTCGGGAGGCTTTAATAATATTTTCATGTTGCAAAATGGGGTCCAAAAAAAATGTATGAACAAACAGTATTTTTCCCCCCGACTTCACCGCAAACCGCAACGTTCCAATCCACCGCATTCCACTAAAACCCACTCGCTAGTTGATTTAAATGGCCATTCATTTACAGGCATTAAACACTAAATTCCTTCCATTTGGCCCAGAAATTCATGAAAATGAGATTTAAAAATTATGTTATATTGTGGATTATTGTGTGAATGTTATTTGGACACTTAGGCAATTTAAAAAAAGTTTATATTTTCTTAAGAAATGGATAGATGTTTAGATCTACTCATTGAATTTTGTAATTAGCTACAATTAGATAACTAACTAATTATATGCTTTAATTTCAGGTCATCCAAGTAAGATTGTTTCATATTTGTTTCAGAATGCTTCAATCTATAATAACTGAAAATTTCATTGAGTTCTCTTAATTTTTAAGAAAGTTATGGGCTTTTAACGGTTCTAGATCACAGCTGTTGAGTTAAGTCAATTGAAAGGCAATGGGGAACAAGATGCTAATTTCCGAGTATGGAAATGGCCATAACTTTCTTAATACTGAAGATATGAAAGTGAATTAGGTGTCAAATTAAACTTCTTATTATGCTTTATCTGATGGGATAAACTGCAGACTTGATTTTTAAAATCTCAAAATTTTGTAACATTGCTATTATAGACTTGATTTTAAAGATACAGTGTGGAAACAGGCCCTTCGGCCCACTGAGTCTGTGCCGACCTGCGATCACCGTACACAAACACCATCCCACACACTGGGGATAATTTACAGAAACTATTTAACCAACAAATCTGCACGTCATTGGAGCGTGGGAGGAAACCGGAGCTACCCAGAGAAAACCCACGCGGTCATGGGAAGAACGTGCAAACTCCGTAGAAACAGTACCAGGATCAGGATCGAACCTGGATCTCTCGGGCTGTGAGGCAGCAGCTCCACCCGCTGCTCAACCATATTGCCCTAACTGAGGGAAATTTGTAACATTGTAAGCTGTGTGTAGGATAGAACTAGTGAACTGGTGTACAATTTGGGTCGCCTAATTATAGGAAGGATGTCATAGAAGCATAGAAACATAGAAATTAGGTGCAGGAGTAGAGGCCATTCGGCCCTTCGAGCCTGCACCGCCATTCAATATGATCATGGCTGATCATCCAACTCAGTATCCCGTACCTGCCTTCTCTCCATACCCCCTGATCCCCTTAGCCACAAGGGCCACATCTAACCCTCTTAAATATAGCCAATGAACTGGCCCCAACTACCCTCTGTGGCAGAGAGTTCCAGAGACCCACCACTCTCTGTGTGAAAAAAGTCCTTCTCATCTCGGTCCTAAAGGATTTCCCCCTTATCCCTAAGCTGTGATCCCTTGTCCTGGACCTCCCCAACATCGGGAACAATCTTCCTGCATCTAGCCTGTCCAACCCCTTAAGAATTTTGTAAGTTTCTATAAGATCCCCTCTCAATCTCCGAAATTCTAGAGAGTATAAACCGAGTCTATGCAGTCTTTGTTCATAAGACAGTCCTGTCATAAGACTGTCAACAAAATATAGAGAGTACAGAGGAGATTTACTAGAATGTTGCCTGGGTTCCAGCAACTAAGTTACAGAGAAAGGTTGAACAAGTTAGGTCTTTATTCTTTGGAGCGCAGAAGGTTAAGGGGGGACTTGATTGAGGTCTTTAAAATGATGAAAGGGATAGACAGAGTTGACGTAGCTTTTCCCATTGAGGGTAGGGGAGATTCAAACAACAGGGCATGACATGAGAATTAAGGGACAGAAGTTTAGGGGTGACATGAGGGGGAACTTCTTTACTCAGAGAGTGGTGGCTGTGTGGAATGATCTTCCAGCAGAAGTGGTGGAGGCAGGATTGATTTTAACATTTAAAAGTAAAGTGGATAGGTATATGGACGGGAAGGGAATGGAGGGGTATGGTCTGAATGCAGGTAGATGGGACTAGGGGAAAATAAATGGTCGGCACAAACTGGAAGGGCCGAGATGGCCTGTTTCCGTGCTGTAATTGTTATATGGTTATATGGTTGGCATGGAATCGGTGGGCCGAAGGGCCTGCTTCACAATGTATCTCTAAAATCTACAGGAAAGTCTAAATCCCAGGGGGTCAGAGGGAGAACGTGCAAACTCCATACAGACAGCACCTGAGTTCACGATCAGGCCTGGTTCTCTCGCGCCCGTGAGGCAGCAGCACTACCCGCCAATATAACTGAAGAGCCAACACTGATTTTTGGCGCTGTAATGCCCCTGTCCCACTTGGGAAAGCTGAACGGAAACCTCTGCAGACTTTGCGCCCCACCCACGGTTTCCGTGAGGTTTTTGTCAGTCGGAACAGAGAAGAGGCAGAAACCACTTTCGACCATTAGGGAGACTGACAAAAACCTCCGGGAACCGCACGGAAACCTTGGGTGGGGCGCAAAGTCTCCAGAGGTTTCCGTTCAGGTTTCCTAAGTGGGACAGGGGGCATTAGGCAGCAGCTTCACCTTGGACGCTAGGGATTCGGTCTGGCACGTTTCCATTCGGCCCACTGAGTCCGCGCCGACCAGCGATCGCCCCGTACGCTAGCCCTCTCCTGAACACACTCGGGACAATGTAATTTTTTTAACCGAAGCCAATTAACCTGCAAACCTGCGCGGGGTTGGAAACTGGACAAAACACACGTGGTCACGGTTAAACGTAACAAACTGCGTACTGGCAGCACCCGTGGTCAGGATCGAACCCGTGCCGCTCAAAGTTCCCGCCCAGGATTGAACTGGGGACCTTCCACCCGTGAAGCGAACGTGATAACCATTAGACCATATGTCTGTGATCCAAAATGATATTAATAATTTAAATTATTAAATGATGAATGTTATTAATACTAGTACAGACTATGTACAGACAGCACCAGAGGTCAGAGTCGAAAACAGTCTCTGGCATCGTGAGGCAACAGCTCTACCCACTGCATCTGTAAGATTGCAAAATTCAGTGTAGGATAGAACTAGGTCCAGGACAAGGGGTCACAGCTTAAGGATAAGGGGGAAATCCTTTAGGACCGAGATGAGAAGGAATTTTTTCACACAGAGAGTGGTGGGTCTCTGGAACTCTCTGCCACAGAGGGTAGTTGAGGCCAGTTCATTGGCTATATTTAAGAGGGAGTTAGATGTGGCCCTTGTGGCTAAGGGGATCAGGGGGTATGGAGAGAAGGCAGGTACGGGATACTGAGTTGGATGATCAGCCATGATCATATTGAATGGCGGTGCAGGCTCGAAGGGCCGAATGGCCTACTCCTGCACCTAATTTCTATGTTTCTATGTTTCTATGTTTCTAACTAGTGTTTGGGTGACCACTGGTTGGCACGGACTCGGTGGGCCGAACGGCCTGTTTCACAACAAAATCTCCCACGTCTAAAGGAAAGTCTAAAGCTCACACCGTCACAGGGAGAATGAGCAAACTTCATGCAATAGACAACAGGTCCAGGAGGAGGCCATTCGGCCCTTCGAGCCAGCACCGCTATTCAATGTGATCACGGCAGATCATCCCCAATCAGTACCCCGTTCCTGCCTTCTCCCCATATCCCCTGACTCCGCGATCTTTAAGAGCCCTATCTAGCTCTCTCTTGAAAGCATCCAGAGAACCGGCCTCCACCGCCCCCTGAGGCAGAGAATCGCACAGACTCACCACCCTCTGTGAGAAAAAGTGTTTCCTCGTCTCCGTTCTAAATGGCCGACCCCTAATTCTTAAACTGTGTGTGAGTGTGGCCCCTGGTTCTGGACCCCCCCAACATCGGGAACATGTTTCCGGCCCGTAGCGTGTCCAAGCCCTTAACAATCTTATATGTTTCAATAAGATCCCCCCCTCATCCACAAGGCTGACTCCTTATTCTTAAACTGTGGCCCTACAGACAGCACCCGAGGTCAGGATCGAACCCGGGTCTCTGGCGCTGTGAGGCAGCAACTCTACCGCTGCGCCATCGTGCTGAACGGATTGTAATCGGATTGGATCACCGCTACACCACAGACACGATGTCTGCGACCGAAAATAATATTAATAGTGTTAAATTATTAATGTTATATTGAATTACATACATAGTTCCTGTGGCATAACGCCTCACAGAGACCCGGGTTTAATACTGACCTCGGGTGCTGTCTGTACGGAGTCTGTACTATTATTAATAATAATAATTAAATTCCGCACAGGCAACACCCGTGGTCAGGATCGAACCCGTGGCTCTGCAGCAGCTCTACCCGCTGCGCCTCCGTGCCGCCCAAGGTCTCCGCCCAGGATTGAACTGGGGACCTTTCACACATAAACCAAACATGAAAATAGACAATAGACAATAGGTGCAGGAGTAGAGGCCATTCGGCCCTTCGAGCCAGCATCGCCATTCAATGTGATCATGGCTGATCATCCCCAATCAGTACCCCGTTCCTGCCTTCTCCCCGTATCCCCTGACTCCGCTATTTTTAAGAGCCCTATCTAGCTCTCTCTTGAAACCATCCAGAGAACCGGCCTTCACCTCCCTCTGAGGCAGAGAATTCCACAGACTCGCCACTCTCTGGGAGAAAAAGTGTTTCCTCGTCTCCGTTCTAAATGGCTCACTCCTTATACTTAAATTGTGGCCCCTGGTTCTGGACTCCCCCAACATCGGGAACATGTTTCCTGCCTCTTGCGTGTCCAAGCCCTTAACAATCTTACATGTTTCAACGAGATCGTCCTCTCATCCTTCTAAACTCCAGAGTATACAAGCACAGTCGCTCTATTCTCTCAGGATATGACAGTCCCGCCATCCCGGGAATTAACCTGGTGAACCTACGCTGCGCTCCCTCAATAGCAAGAATGTCCTGCCTCAAATTTGGAGACCAAAACTGCACACAATACTCCAGGTGTGGTCTCACTGGGGCCCTGTACAACTGCAGAAGGACTTAAGGACTCATGGATTTAAGAGAGAGTTGTATAGAGCTTTAGGGGCTGCTGGAGTCAAGGGATATGGGGAGAAGACAGGCACGGGTTATTGATTGGGGACGATCAGCCATGATCATATTGAATGGCGATACTGGCTCGAAGGGCCGAATGGCCTCCTCCTGAACCTATTTTCAATGTTTCTCTGGCCTGCTGGATCAATTTTAAAATCCCCTTGTCCATTCTCACACCGGCCTGTCTGTCCTTGGGCCTCTTTGCCACAGAGTGAGAATGGTGGCCACATTCTTGGGCCGCTCCAAACCTGCGGTAGATTGGCCACGCAGCGGGTAGAGCTGCTGCCTCAAAGCGCCTCTTGGCTCCTATATTCGATTCCTCTTGTGATAACACTTACACCTGAGAAACGATGTCTGATCCATTAATAATTTAAATTATTAAATGTTGAATGTTAGTAATACTAGTACAGACTATGCCGAGGCAGCACCGGAGGTCAGAGTCAAAAACAGTTAGCTTTCCTTTAGAATTCAGACACACCGCATGGAAACAGACCCTTCAGCCCACCTAGTCCACAGCGAGCAGCGATCCCCGCAGACTAGCACTATCCTACCCTCTGGGGACAATTAACAGAAGCCATTTAACCTGCAAACCTGCACGTCTTTGGGATGTGGGAGGAAACCTGCGCACCCAGAGAAAACCCACGTGGTCACAGGGAGAACGTGCAAACTGCGTGCAGACGGCACCCGTAGTCCCGATCCAACCCGGGTCTCTGGGGCTGTGAGGCAGCAGCACCACCCGCTGCCCTAACTGGGTCAAATCTGCAAAATTGCAACTTCCATGTAGGATAGACTCAGTGGGGGCCAAAGGGCCTGCTTCACAAGGAACCTGCAAAGTCTGAAGGACATTCTAAAACCCACACGGTCACAGGAGTACGTGCAAACTCCGTACAGACAGGCCGATTAGGAAAAGGGGAGATGCAGGGGAATGGGGTTAGGAGGGAGAGATTGGGCAGACATAATTGAATGGCGGAGTTGACTCAATGGGCCGAATGGCCTAAGTGTGCTCCTATCACCTATGACCTTATGAATTAGATTCTTGGTGACTTGGATAGGCTGGGTGAGTGGGCAAATGTTTGGCAGATGCAGTATAATGTGGATAAATGTGAGGTTATCCACTTTGGTGGCAAAAATAGGAAAACAGACTATTATCTAAATGGAGGCCGATTAGGAAAAGGGGAGATGCAGCGCGACCTGGGTGTCATGGTACACCAGTCATTGAAAGTAGGCATGCAGGTGCAGCAGGCAGTGAAGAAAGCCAATGGTATGTTAGCTTTCATATCAAAAGGATTTGAGTATAGGAGCAGGGAGGTTCTACTTCAGTTGTACAGGGTCTTGGTGAGACCACACCTGGAGTATTGCGTACAGTTCTGGTCTCCAAATCTGAGGAAGGACATTATTGCCATAGAGGGAGTGCAGAGAAGGTTCACCAGACTGATTCCTCGGATGTCAGGACTGTTTTATGAACAAAGACTGCATAGACTCGGTTTATACTCTCTAGAATTTAGGAGATTGAGAGGCGATCTTATAGAAACTTACAAAATTCTTAAGGGGTTGGACAGGCTAGATGCAGGAAGATTGTTCCCGATGTTGGGGAGGTCCAGGACAAGGGGTCACAGCTTAAGGATAAGGGGGAAATCCTTTAGGACCGAGATGAGAAGGACTTTTTTCACACAGAGAGTGGTGGGTCTCTGGAACTCTCTGCCACAGAGGGTAGTTGAGGCCAGTTCATTGGCTATATTTAAGAGGGAGTTAAATGTGGCCCTTGTGGATCAGAGGGTATGGAGAGAAGGCAGGTACGGGATACTGAGTTGGATGATCAGCCATGATCATATTGAATGGCGGTGCAGGCTCGAAGGGCCGAATGGCCTCTACTCCTGCACCTAATTTCTATGTTTCTATGACAGCACCAATAGTCAGGATCAGACCTGGGTCCCTGGTGCCGTGAGGCAGCAGCTCTACCCACTGCGCCATGGACTGATCAACACGAATTTCTGGTACCTGTTTCACAATATGTCCAACGTCTAAATCTGTGGTCAGGATCTCAGCCACGGATGATCAGCCATCATCGCATTGAATGGCGGTTGGTGCTGGCTCGAAGGGGCCGAATGGCCTCCTCCTGCGGTCTTACCTGCGGCCGGAAGAAGCGCATGTGGTTGCAGATGATATGGTACTCCTGCGGCTTGAGCGGGCTGTAGAACTTGACCCTGCGTGTGTTGAAGAGGAGCGGGTAGCCAAACTGGTAGGCGGCGGGCAGGGCGAAGGTCAGGTTGCGCGCCTCGCCGAAGCGGTACAGGATGTTGAGGATGGTGCTGCCCGCCGTCTTGTGGGTCTTGAGGAACATCACGTGGGTCCTGGGCCTGCAGGCCTCAACTGGCCGCCCAGCCTCCAGGCCCGTCGCTGCGGCAACCCCGGCCTGCTCCACCTCCAGCAATCGCATCCTAGGCCGGAGAGAGAGAGCACAATGAAGAGGGCTTCAGTGTGGAGATACCGCGCCCATTCCTTATCTCCGGTCATGCTGCCCATCCCCGCAGGAGGGCATTTTGTGCCCAAAGGGGTCACGGTTTAAGAATAAGGGGTCGGCCGTTTAGGACTGAGCCGAGGAAAAACTGTTTCCCCCAGAGAGTTGGGAATCTGTGGAATCCTCTGCCACGGGAGGCAGCGGGGAGAGTGCGGGGCGAGATGGCCGGGTGGGAGAGGGTGGGGGAGGGAGAGGGGGGGAGAGAGGGGTAGAGAGGGGGAGAGGGGGGGAGAGAGGGGGAGAGAGGGTGGGGGAGGGAGAGAGGGAGAGAGGGGGGGAGAGGGGGGGAGAGGGGGAGAGAGGGGAAGAGGGGGGGAGAGAGGGGAAGAGAGGGGGAGAGAGGGGGAGAGAGGGGGAGAGAGGGGGGAGAGGGGGGGAGAGGGGGGAGAGGGGGGAGGGGGGGGAGGGGGGAGAGAGGGGGAGAGGGTGCGTGTGTGAGAGAGTGTGTGTGTCTGTCTGTGTGTGTGTGTGTGTGTCTGTATGTGTGTGTGAGAGTGTGAGTGTGTGTGCGTGTGTGTGTGAGTGTGTGTGTGTGAGAGTGTGCGTGTGTGTGTGTGCGTGTGTGCGTGAGTGTGCGTGGCTGTGTGTGTCTGTATGTGTGAGAGTGTGAGTGTGACTGTGTGTGTGTGTGAGTGTGTGTGAGAGAGTGTGAGTGTGTGTGAGTGTGAGTGTGAGTGTGAGTGTCTAGCATGTCCAAGCCCTTAACAATCTTATATGTTTCAATGAGATTCCCTCTCATCCTTCTAAACTCCAGAGTGTACAAGCCCAGCCGCTCCATTCTCTCAGCGTGTGACAGTCCCGCCATCCCGGGAATTAACCTGGTGAACCTACGCTGCGCTCCCTCAATAGCAACGGTAGGATTGAACCCGGGTCTCCGGCGCGGCGCGCCTCCACGTGCCGCCCCGCCCTCAGTCTACGCTGGTGAATGGGGATGTCATGCGATGGGGTGTGCGATGATCACCTTTTCTTGTCCGTCATGCCCAGAGTCTGGATGGCAAGCCCGACAGCCATGAGAATTAGCACAACCATCCATAGAACATGGAGCGTACACCATTGCAGTATCCTCGGCTTCCTGCGAGCAAGACAGGGAGGGTGAGAGACATTCACAGCACATAGACGCAAAAAAAGCTGGAGTGACTCAGCATCCCTGGAGAGAAGGAATGGGCGACGTTTTCGGGTCGAGACCCTTCTTCAGACTGGTTCGGCATAAGGGAAACGAGAGACATATACGATGATGCATTGAGAGATTGGGAGGGATAAAGAGAGGGGGGAATGCCGGGGCTACCTTAAGTTAGAGAAATCAATATTCATACCACTGGGCTGTGAGCTGCCCAAGTGAAAATATGAGGGGCTGTTCCTCCAATTTGCATTTAGCCCCACTCTGACAATGGAGGAGGCCCAGGACAGAAAGATCTGCGTGGGACTGGGAAGAATTAAACTGTATAGCAACCGGGAGATCAGGTAGGTTCAGGCAGACTGAGCAAAGATGAATCATCGTCTATATATCTCGTTTCCCTTATCCCTAACCAATCTGAAGAAACATAGAAATATAGGTGCAGGAGTGTTAAAGAAGGAATTGCAGATGCTGGAGAATCGAGGGTTACACAAAAAGCTGGAGACACTCAGCGGGTGCAGCAGCATCTAAGGAGCGAAGGAGATGGGCGACGTTTCGGGTCGAGACCCTTCTTCAGACTGGTCAGGGATCAGGGAAACGAGAGATACAGACGGTGATGTGGAGAGATAAAGAACAGTGAATGAAAGATATGCAAAAAAGTATCGATGATAAAGGAAGCAGGCCATTGTAAGCTGTTTGTGGTGTGAAAATGAGACTTGGGTGGGGGAGGGATAGAGAGAGAGGGAATGCCAGGGCCCGAGGGCTGAGGGAGAGGTGGGGAGGGGGAGGGGGAGGGGGCAGTCTGGGTTAACAGAATTGAGAACATTCAATGTTCAAGCCCAGAGGATGCAGACTCCCCAAGCGGAATATGAGGTGCTGTTCCTCCAACTTGCGGTGTTGCTCACTCTGGCCGTGGAGGAGGCCCAGGACCGAGAGTGCAGGAGTGGACCATTTGGCCCTTCGAGCCCGCACCGACATTCAGCATGATCATTTAAAATCAGTACCCCATTCCTGCTTTTCCCCCCCCCCCATATCCCTTAACTCCCTCTTGAAAACATCCAGTGAGTTGGCCTCCACTGTCTTCTGTGGCAGGGAATTCCTCAGATTCTTCTCTCTCTCGATCCCTCCCCCACCAAAATCTCATGTTTCACCCTACAAACAGCCCGTTTCCTGTATCATCGTTACATTTTTGCATATCTTTCATTCATTGTTCTTAATCTCTCCAGAAGGGTCTCGACCCGAAACGTCGCCCATTCCTTCTCTCCAGAGATGCTGCCCGTCCCGCTGAGTTACTCCAGCATTTTGCGTCAATCCTTGGCATAAACCAGCATCTGCTGTTCCTTCCTACAGGATTGCAATCGATCCGTCCACAGGTTGCAGACACATGATGAAGGGAATAATGTGAATAATCTTTAGTGTACGATAAAGCCACTAATGTCTGATCAAAGATAGACAGAGAGTCTCCTACGTGGTTTAGTTTACTGCGGCGATACAGAGCAGAAACAGGCCCTTCAGCCCACCGGGTCCGCACAGACCAGCCATCCCCGCACACTAACACTATCCTATACACACTAGGGGGGGTCGGTTTTTGCATTAACAAACTTATGCGGGAGGAAACAGAAGATCTCGGAGAAAACCCGCGTCTTTTTGTCACGGGGAGAACGTACGGACACACCGCCCGTAGTCAGAATCGAACCCGGTTCTCCGGCGCTGTAAAGGGCCCGTCCCACTGTACGAGGTGATTCAAGAGTTCTCCCGAGTTTCCCCCGATTCAAACTCGGAGAATTACGGTAATGGCCGCTCGTAGGTACTCGGTGGGGGGGGGGGGGGGGGCTCTCGTGGACATTTGTCACAGCGCTGGAAAAAAATTCACGAGTTACCGCGTTTCCCCCCCCCCGAGTACCTGCCGTTAGCGTTACGAGCCGCTACGAGACGTCCCCGAGCTTCGACGTACCCGCTACGTACATTCTACGTACTGACCACAAGTTTGATTTTTTTTTAACTCGGGACAACTCTTGAATTACCTCGTACAGTGGGACAGCCCCGTAAAGTAGTCGTTCTACTGCTACGCCACCGTGCTGCCCAAAAGGCTTTAGCTGCGTGCCAACTAGTCAGTGGGAAGGCAAGACATGAGTATAATCGAGGGTTACACAAAAAGCTGGAGAAACTCAGCGAGTGCAGCAGCATCTAAGGAGCGAAGGAGATAGGCGACGTTTCGGGTCGAGACCCTTCTTCAGACTGGTCAGGGATCAGGGAAACGAGAGATATAGACGTGATGTGGAGAGATAAAGAACAGTGAATGAAAGATATGCAAAAAAGTATCGATGATAAAGGAAACAGGCCATTGTAAGCTGTTTGTGGTGTGAAAATGAGACTTGGGTGGGGGGGGGGGAGAGAGAGAGAGAAGGAATGCCAGGGCCCGAGGGCTGAGGGAGAGGTGGGGAGGGGGAGGAGGCAGCCAGGGTTAACAGAATTGAGAAAATTCGATGTTTAAGCCCAGAGGATGCAGACTCCCCAAGCGGAATATGAGGTGCTGTTCCTCCAACTTGCGGTGTTGCTCACTCTGGCCGTGGAGGAGGCCCAGGACCGAGAGGTCGGATACGGAATGGGAGGGGGAGTTGAAGTGCTGAGCCACCGGGAGGTCGGGTTGGTTATTGCGGACCGAGCGGAGGTGTTCGGCGAAACGATCGCCCAGCCTCCGCTTGGTCTCACCGATGTAGATCAGCCGGCATCTGGAGCAACGGATGCAGTAGATGAGGTTGGAGGAGGTGCAGGTGAACCTCTGCCGGACCTGGAAGGACTGCTTGGGTCCCTGAAAGGAGTGGATGGGGGAGGTGAAGGGACAAGTGTAGCATCTCTTGCAGATTATAATCGAGCCGTCCACAGTGTACAGATACATGATAAAGCGAATAACCTGAATAACCTTTAGTGCAAGATAAAGTCCAGTAAAGCCCGATCAAGGATAGTCCGAGGGTCACCAATGAGGTAGATAGTAGTTCAGGACCGCTCTCTGGTTGTGGTAGGATGGTTCAGTTGCCTGATAACAGCCGGGAAGAAACTGCCCCTGAATCTGTGGAGGTGTGTGTGTGTGCGTTCGTTTTCACACTTCTGTACCTCTTGCCCGATGGGGAGAGGGGAGGAGAGGGAGTGGCCGGGGGGGGGGGGGGGGTGAGACTGGTCCGTGATGATGCTGCCGGCCTTGCCGGGGCAGCGTGAGGTGGAGATGGAATCGGTGGAAGGGAGGTCGGGTTTGTGTGCGTGACGGTCTGAGCTGCGTCCACAATTCTCTGCAATTCCTTGCGGTCTTGGATGGAGCCGTCGGTGGCAGTCGTGTGGACTACCTCCCGTCTCCGTCTCGATCTTCCACCTCATAGAATCTTACACATGCGTATGTATACAGTTTAAGAATAAGGGGTAAGCCATTTAGAACGGAGACGAGGAGACACTTTTTCTCACAGAGAGTGGTGAGTCTGTGGAATTCTCTGCCTCAGAGGGCGGTGGAGGCCGGTTCTCTGGATGCTTTCAAGAGAGAGCTAGATAGGGCTCTTAAAAATAGCAGAGTCAGGGGATATGGGGAGAAGGCAGGAACGGGGCACTGATTGTGGATGATCAGCCATGATCACATTCAATGGCGGTGCTGGCTCGAAGGGCTGAATGGCCTCCTCCTGCACCTATTGTCTATTGTCTATTGAATGGCGGTGCTGGCTGGAAGGGCCGAATGGCCTCCTCCTGCACCTATTGTCTATTGTCTATTGAATGGCGGTGCTGGCTGGAAGGGCCAAATGGCCTCCTCCTGCACCTATTGTCTATTGTCTATTGAATGGCGGTGCTGGCTGGAAGGGCCGAATGGCCTCCTCCTGCACCTATTGTCTATTGAATGGCGGTGCTGGCTGGAAGGGCCGAATGGCCTCCTCCTGCACCTATTGTCTATTGAATGACGGTGCTGGCTCGAAGGACTGAATGGCCTCCTCCTGCACCTATTGTCTATTGAATGGCGGTGCTGGCTGCAAGGGCCGAATGGCCTCCTCCTGCACCTATTGTCTATTGTCTATTGAATGGCGGTGCTGGCTGGAAGGGCCGAATGGCCTCCTCCTGCACCTATTGCCTATTGTCTAAGGGTGGTGGGTGCATGGATCGAGCAGCCAAAGGACGTGCCAGCCCTGTAGTATGAATATTGATTTCTCTAACTTCAAGTAACCCTGGCGTTCCCTCTCCCTCTCTATCCCTCTCTATCCCTCCCCACCCAAGTCGCACCAGCTTCTCATTTTCACCCAACAACCAGCTAACAATGTGTCGGAAGGAACTGCAGATGCTGGTTTAAACCGAAGGTAGACATAAAAAGCTAAATTAACTCAGCGGGACAGGCAGCATCTCTGGAGAGAAGGAATGGGTGACGTTTCGGGTCGAGACCCTTCCTCAGCTAACAATGGCCCGTTTCCTTTTGTGCATATCTTTATTTGTTGTACGTTATCTCTCCATGTCACCGTCAATATCTCCCATTTCCCTTATCCCTAGCTAGTCTGCAGAAGGATCTCGACCCAAAACGTCACCCATTCCTTCTCTCCAGAGATGCTGCCTGTCCCGCTAAGTTACTGCAGCGTTTGGTATCTTTTGCCAGAGGACATTGTTGAGGCAGGGACTATCATAGCACTTAAATTATGGAGGAAGGAGCTGCAGATGCGGGCTTACATCGAAGATGGGACACCAGACTGATTCCTGGGATGTCAGGACTTTCATATGAGGAAAGATTGGATAGACTCGGCTTGTACTCGCTGGAATTTAGAAGATTGAGGGGGGGTCTTATAGAGACTTACAAAATTCTTAAGGGGTTGGACAAACTAGATGCTGGAAGATTCTTCCCAATGTTGGGGGAGTCCAGAACAAGGGGTCACAGTCTAAGGATAAGGGGCAATTCCTTTAGGACCGAGATGAGGAAAACATTCTTTACACAGAGAGTGGTGAGTCTCTGGAATTCTCTGCCACAGAAGGTAGTTGAGGCCAGTTCATTGGCTATATTTAAGAGGGCGTTAGATGTGGCCCTTGTGGCTAAAGGGATCAGGGGGTATGGAGAGAAGGCAGGTACGGGATACTGAGTTGGATGATCAGCCATGATCACATTGAATGGCGGTGCAGGCTCGAAGGGCCGAATGGCCTCTACTCCTGCATCTATTTTTCCATGTTTCTATGTTTCTATGGACACGAAATGGCGGCGGAACGCAGCGGGGCAGGCAGCATCTCTGGAGCGAAGGAACGGGCTAAAACCTTATCTGCAGGTACATGGTCAAAATAATTGGCAGATTGACCTGTATCAGTCCGATCATTGAGTGTAGATGTTGGGAGGTCATGTTGCAGTTATATGAGACGTTGGTGAGGCCACATTTGGAATACCGTGTTCAGTTCTGGGCACCGTGTTATCAGAAAGATGTGGTCAAGCTGGAAAGGGGTCAGAGAAGATTTACGAGGATGTCACCAGGACTCGAGGGGCCTGAGCTGCAGGGAGAGGTTGAGCAGGCTGGGTCTCTATTCCTTGGAGCGCAGGAGGACGAGAGGTGATCTTACACAGGTGTACAAAATCATGAGAGGAATAGATCGGTAAAACACACAAGAGTCTTTTGCCCAGAGGGAACCAGAGGGCATAGGTTTGAAACATAGAAACATAGAAATTAGGTGCAGGAGTAGGCCATTCGGCCCTTCGAGCCTGCACCGCCATTCAATATGATCATGGCTGATCATCCAACTCAGTATCCCGTACCTGCCTTCTCTCCATACCCTCTGAACCCCTTAGCCACAAGGGCCACATCTAACTCCCTCTTAAATATAGCCAATGAACTGGCCTCAACTACCCTCTGTGGCAGAGAGTTCCAGAGACCCACCACTCTCTGTGTGAAAAAAGTCCTTGTCATCTCGGTCCTAAAGGATTTCCCCCTTATCCTTAAGCTGTGACCCCTTGTCCTGGACCTCCCCAACATCGGGAGCAATCTTCCTGCATCTAGCCTGTCCAACCCCTTAAGAATTTTGTAAGTTTCTATAAGATCCCCTCTCAATCTCCTAAATTCTAGAGAGTATAAACCGAGTCTATGCAGTCTTTGTTCATAAGACAGTCCTGACATCCCAGGAATCAGTCTGGTGAACCTTCTCTGCACTCCCTCTATGGCAATAAGGTCCTGCCATTTGGCACCCAATGTTTGAGGTGAAGGGGAAAAGACTCAATAGGAACCTGAGGGGTAACTTTTTCCACAGAGAGGGTGGTGAGTGTATAGAACGAGCTGCCGGAGGAGGTAGCTGGGACTATCGTGATGTTTAAAAAACATTTAGACAGGTACATGGATAGAACAGGTTTAGCGGGACAAGAGCCAAAGGCAGGTACGTGGGACCAGTGTAGATGGGTCATGTTGGCCGGTGTGGGCAAGTTGGGCCGAACGGCCTGTTTCCACGCTTGTAAGACTCTATTACTCGATGTAAATTGATACATATACATTAAAAATAGAGCGGCTGAGAGAGAGGGAAGCAACTCCCATGAAAGATTAACGTCCTGTAAGGAATACCCTTGCAAGTAGACCCCAGCAGAATAGGACGATGGAAATTGGAGACGTCACTGGAAGTGTCTTGAGAGCAGTCAGTTTTACCGTCGAGGAAGTACTGAAGGCACTATCGTGTTTGAAGCTAGACAAATCTCCGGGGCCTGATCTGATATATCCGAGGACATGTGGGAAACTAGAGGGGAAAATTGCTGGATCCCTGGTTTGAAATTTACGAGTCGTCCTTAAATACAGGAGAGGTGCCAGAAGACAGGAGGGTGGCAAATGTTAACCATATAACCATATAACAATTACAGCTCGGAAACAGGCCATCTCGGCCCTTCAAGTCCGTGCCGAACAACTTTTTTCCCTTAGTCCCACCTGCCTGCACTCATACCATAACCCTCCATACCCTTCCCATCCATATGACTACCCAATTTATTTTTAAATGATACCAACGAACCTGCCGCCACCACTTCCACTGGAAGCTCATTCCACACCGCTACCACTCTCTGAGTAAAGAAGTTCCCCCTCATGTTACCCCTAAACTTCTGTCCCTTAATTCTAAAGTCATGTCCTCTTGTTTGAATCTTCCCTATTCTCAAAGGGAAAAGCTTGTCCACATCAACTCTGTCTATCCCTCTCATCATTTTAAAGACCTCTATCAAGTCCCCCCTTAACCTTCTGCGCTCCAGAGAATAAAGATCTAACTTATTCAACCTATCTCTGTAAAGGGCCTGTCCCACTAGCGCGCGATTAGACGCGACAAGCGCGACAAATTCGGACGCGGGGGTCGCGTGGGGGTCAGGCGATCCCGGTGCGAGTGAAGGGCCTGTCCCACTAGCGCGCGATTACACGCGCGACGTCCGAAGGAAGGACGTTATTTTTCATCACGTGACGATGCGCATGAGCATGCGCGTTGCACGACGTCGGGCAGTGACGTCATCACGCAACGCCACGCTGAAGACGCACAACGTCAAAACGTCATCACGTTAATCACGTTCTGCGCGACAGGATTTTGCCGCGCGTAATTTTTTAAGCAGTGTCGGTTTTTGGACACTACGCGCGATGTCGACACCAGCTACACACAACTCGACGAGACTCCGGCGATCGCAGTGGGACAGGGTCACGCGAGGCCGGGCGACTAAAGCGACCACGGTAGGTCGCGCTTGTCACGTCTAATCGCGCGCTAGTGGGACAGGCCCTTAACTTAGCTGTTGAAACCCAGGCAACAGCTAAGTTAAAGATGGAACTGCAGATGCTGGAGAATCGAGGGTTACACAAAAAGCAAAAAGGTCTCGGTGCTGGGCCCGTAACTGTTTGTCATCTACATCAATGATTGGGATGAGAACATTCAGGGCAAGATTAGCAAGTTTGCTGATGATACAAAAGTTAGCGGTTTGGCAGATAATGAAGATGGTTGTGAACGATTGCAGCAGGATCTGGATCGATTGGCCAGGTGGGCGGAGGAATGGTCGATGGAATTTAATACAGAGAACTGTGAGGTTTTGCATTTTGGGACATCGAACAAGGACAGGACCTACACTGTAAATGGTCGGCCTCTGGGTAGTGTTGTAGAGCAGAGGCATCTAGGAGTACAGGTGCATGGTTCCTTGAAGGTCAAGTCGCAGGTAGATAAGGTGGTCATAATGGCTTTCGGCACTTTGGCCTTCATCAGTCAGAGTATTGAGTACAGAAGTTGGGAGGTCATGTTGCAGTTGGTGAGACCGCATTTAGAGTATTGTGTTCAGTTCTGGGCACCGTGTTATAGGGTATTGTCAAGCTTGAAAGGGTTCAGAAAATATTTACGAGGATGTTGCCAGGACTAGAGGGTGTGAGCTACAGGGAGAGGTTGAGTAGGCTGGGTCTCTATCCATGAAAGGAATAGATCGGGTAGATGCACAGAGTCTGTTGCGCAGAGTTGGGGAATCTAGGACCAGAGGACATAGTTTCAAGGTGAAGGGGAAAAGATTTAATAGGAATCCGAGCGGTAACATTTTCACACGAGGGGTGGTGGGTGTACGGAACGAGCTGCCAGAGGAGGTAGTTGAGGCTGGGACTATCCCATCGTTTAAGAAACAGTGAGACAGGTACATGGATAGGACAGGTTTGGAGGGATATGGGCCAAGCGCAGGCAGGTGGGACTAGTGTAGCTGGGACATTGTTGGCCGGTGTGGGCGAGTTGGGCCGAAGGGCCTGTTTCCACACTGTATCACTCTATGACTAGTTACAGATGGTGACGAGTCGGAGTACAGAAGTGAGATGGGCTGATGGAACAAATGGTGCCAGCACAACGACCTGGCTCTCAATATCAGTAAAACCAATGAATTGATAGTGGACTTTGGAGGAGTGAGAATGAGGGCCAAACACTTCAAATTCCTGTGCATATTTCCAAAGATTGTCCCTGGACCCTGCACACTGATGCAATTGTAAATAAAGCACATAGAAACATAGACAATAGGTGCAGGAGTAGAGGCCATTCGGCCCTTCGAGCCTGCACCGCCATTCAATATGACCACGGCTGATCATCCAACTCAGTATCCCGCACCTGCCTTCTCCCCTGATCCCTTTAGCCACAAGGGCCACATCTAACTCCCTCTTAAATATAGCCAATGAACTGGCCTCAACTACCTTCCTGTGGCAGAGAACTCCACAGACTCTGAAGAAGGGTCTCGGCCCGAAACGTCGCCTATCTCCTTCGCTCCTTAGATGCTGCTGCACCCGCTGAGTTTCTCCAGCTTTTTGTGTAACCACAGATTCACCGCTCTCTGTGTGAAAAATGATTTTCACATCAACGCCTCTACTGCCCGAGAAGATTTATGACCCTGTCCCACTTACAAGACTTTTTCGGCGACTGCTGGCACCCGTCATAGGTCTTTGCAGGTTCGCCGAAAAATTTCAAACATGTTGAAAATCCAGCGGAGACCAGAACAAGGTGCGACTCTTTGGGTGACTACGCACGACCATACTGGCTTCACCCCGCGACATGTCGCCTGTACGGTCGTGAGTAGTCTCCTCATTCGCCCAAAGAGTCGTAGCGTCTTACTGGTCGCCGCTGGATTTTCAACATGTTTGAAAATGTTCAAAAAAGTCCCGCAAGTGGGACAGGCCCGTAACGAGATTCGGTATGTCAAAGAGGATTCTTTTACATAGAAACATAGAAATTAGGTGCAGGAGTAGGCCATTCGGCTCTTCGACCCTGCACGCCATTCAATATGATCATGGCTGATCATCCAACTCAGTATCCCGTACCTGCCTTCTCTCCATACCCTCTGATCCCCTTAGCCACAAGGGCCACATCTAACTCCCTCTTAAATATAGCCAATAAACTGGCCTCAACTACCCTCTGTGGCAGAGAGTTCCAGAGACCCACCACTCTCTGTGTGAAAAAATTCCTTCTCATCTCGGTCCTAAAGGATTTCCCCCTTATCCTTAAGCTGTGACCCCTTGTCCTGGACCTCCCCAACATCGGGAACAATCTTCCTGCATCTAGCCTGTCCAACCCTTTAAGAATTTTGTAAGTTTCTATAAGATCCCCTCTCAATCTCCTAAATTCTAGAGAGTATAAACCAAGTCTATGCAGTCTTTGTTCATAAGACAGTCCTGACATCCCAGGAATCAGTCTGGTGAACCTTCTCTGCACTCCCTCTATGGCAATAATGTCCTTCCTCAGATTTGGAGACCAAACCTGTACGCAATACTCCAGGTGTGGCCTCACCAAGACCCTATACAACTGAAGTAGAACCTCCCTGCTCCTGTACTCAAATCCTTTTGCAATGAATGCTAACATACCATTGGCTTTCTTCACTGCCTGCTGCACCTGCATGCCTACTTTCAATGACTGGTGTACCATGACACCCAGGTCGCGCTGCATTCCCCTTTTCCTAATCGGCCTCCGTTTAGATAATAGTCTGTTTTCCTATTTTTGCCACCAAAGTGGATAACCTCACATTTATCCACATTATACTGCATCTGCCAAACGTTTGCCCACTCACCCAGCCTATCCAAGTCACCTTGCAGTCTCCTAGCATCCTCCTCACAGCTAACACTGCCCCCCAGCTTAATGTCATCCGCAAACTTGGAGATGTTGCCTTCAATTCCCTCATCCAGATCATTAATGTATATTGTAAATAGCTGGGGTCCCAGCACTGAGCCTTGCGGCACCCCACTAGTCACTGCCTGCCATTGTGAAAACGACCCGTGTACTCCTACTCTTTGCTTCCTGTTTGCCAGCCAGTTCTCTATCCACATCAATACTGAACCCCCAGTGCCGTGTGCTTTAAGTTTATATACTAATCTCTTATGTGGGACCTTGTCGAAAGCCTTCTCTTGAAATTCTACAGGTGCACAGTAGAGAGCACGTTGACCGGTTGCATCGTGGCCTGGTTCGGCAACTTGAACGGCCAGGAGCGGAAAAGACCGCACAAAGTAGCGGGCACTGCCCAGTCCGTCACCGGCTCCGACCTCCCCACCCCATCAAAGGGATCTATGGCAGTCGCTGCCTCAAAAAGGCAGCCAGCATCATCAGAGACCCCCGCACCACCCTGGCCACACACTCATCTCACCCCTGCCATCGGGGAGAAGGTACAGGAGCCTGAAAACTGTAACGTCCAGGTTCGGGAACAGTTTCTTCCCTGCAGCCACCAGGCTATTAAACACTACAACCTCAAATAAGCTCTGAGCTCCAAGAGACAATTGTTATCGTGTTAAAGAACGAACTGCAGATGCTGGAGAATCGAGGGTTACACAAAAAGCTGGAGAGACTCAGCGGGTGCAGCAGCATCTAAGGAGCGAAGGAGACGGGCGACGTTTCGGGTCGAGACCCTTCTTCAGACTGGTCTATTATTATTATTGCACTGCTATGTGTTTGTTTGTTTGTTTTGTGAGTATGTGTGTGTATGTGTGTGTTTATATATATATGCATGTGTATAAGAAATAACTGCAGATACTGGTTTAAATTCAATGTAGACACAAAATGGCAGGGCTACTCAGCGGGTGAGGCAGCGTCTCTGGAGAGAAGGAATGGGTGACGTTTTGGGTCGAGATCCTTCTTCACACTGATCAGGGGAGAGAGACACAGAGAGAGAGAGAGACAGAGACAGAGAGAGAGACAGAGACAGAGAGTGAGACAGAGGGTGAGACACAGAGAGAGAGAGAGAGAGAGAGAGAGAGAGACAGAGACAGAGACAGAGACAGAGACAGAGACAGAGACAGAGAGTGAGACAGAGGGTGAGACACAGAGAGAGAGAGACAGAGACAGAGACAGAGACAGAGACAGAGAGAGACAGAGAGAGACAGAGAGAGACAGAGAGAGAGAGAGACAGAGAGAGAGACAGAGAGAGAGACAGAGAGAGAGATAGAGAGTGAGACAGAGAGAGACAGAGAGAGACAGAGAGAGACAGAGAGAGTCAGAGAGAGAGAGACAGAGAGAGAGACAGAGAGAGAGACAGAGAGAGAGACAGAGAGAGAGACAGAGAGAGACAGAGAGACGCAGACAGAGACAGAGAGTCAGAGAGAGACAGAGAGACAGAGAGTGAGACAGATAGAGAGACAGATAGAGAGACAGAGAGAGAGACAGAGAGAGAGACAGAGAGAGAGAGAGAGAGAGACAGAGAGACAGAGAGGGAGAGAGTGAGTGTGTGTGTGCGCGTGCGTGTACCCACACTGAACCTTTTTTCCTCGTTCACCATATTTGTTTTAAGTGTACTATGTCCACACATTCTGTGGCGCTGCAGCGTGAGAATGTTATTGTTCTATCTGGGACACATGACCAGACCCTCGAGTCTGATGACCCAAGGGGCCAGCGTGGTCATTGAGTCGCACGGCACGGACACAGGCCCCTCGGCCCATCTCGCCCGTGCCGACCACCATGCCCCATCTGCGCCAGTCTCCCCTGGGCGGCACGGGGTGGTGCGGCGGTAGAGTCACTGCCTCGGTGCTCCGGAGAACCGGGTTCGATCCTGACCACGTGTGCTGTCTGGACGGAGTTTGCACGTTCATCCCCGTGAGCTGCGTGGGTTCTCTCCGAGATCTCCCACACTCCAAAGACGTGCAGGTTTCTAGGTTAACCGGCTTGGTATAAATGCAAAATCGCCCCCCCCCCCCCCCACAATGTGCACAAGGATAGTGTCAGTGTGCGGGGGGTCTATGGTCGGCGCGGACTCGATGGGCCGAAGGGCCTGTCTCCGTGCTGTATCTGTAAACTAAACCCGCCCTCGTTCGGCCCATATCCCTCTCAACCATGCACCTTACAGAACAGTGACAGGCCCAGATAGAGTGGGTGTGGAGAGGATGTTTCCACTAGTGGGAGAGTCTAGGACCAGAGGGCACAGCCTCGGAATTAAAGGACGTACCTTCAGAAGAGAGATGAGGAGCAATTTATTTTGCCAGAGGGCGGAGAATCTGTGGAATGCATCGCCATAGACGGCCGTGGAGGCCACGTTAAAGCAGAGATTTCGTTTAGTTTCGAGATACAGCGCGGAAACAGGCCCTTCGGCCGACCTAGTCCGCGCCGACCTGCGATCCCCGTCCACCAACACTATCAAACACACACACATTAGGGACAATTTACAATTTCGCCCAAGCCAGTTAGCCGACAAACCTGCACGCGTTGTGGAGTGTGGGAGGAAACCGGAGCGCCCCGGAGGAAACCCACGCAGGAGATCGTGCAAACTCCGCACGGGCAGCGCCCGTAGTCAGGATCGAACCCAGACCTCTGAGGCAGCGACTCTGCCAGCTACCATTATCCCCCAGCACCTGATAAGCAAACTGGCTCCATTGGGCCTCGGCACCCCCATGTGTAACTGGCTACTGGACTTCCTCACTGACGGACCCCGGTCTGTGAGGGTTGGAAATAACACCTCGAACACCATCTCTCAGAGCACCGGCTCCCCTCAGGGCCGTGTCCTGAGTCCGCTGCTGTTCACCCTGATGACCCACGACTGTTGTGCCAGGTTTAGTACAAACCACATCATGAAGTACGCAGATGGCACAACAGTGGTGGGCCTCATCCGGGACGACAATGAGCTGGCTTACAGGGAGGAGGTGAAACAACTGGCGGACTGGTGCAATACGAACAACCTGATCCTGAATGTCGAAAAAAACAAAGGAGGTCATCGTCGACTTCAGGAAAAACCGGCACAGTCCCACACCACTTCACATCAATGACAGCGATGTGGAGGTGGTCGGTAGCACAAAGTTCCTGGGGGTGCAGATCACTAACAGTCTGACCTGGTCAAATAATATCTCATCAACAGTTAAGAGAGCGCAGCAGCGGTTGCACTTTCTGCGCCGGATGAGAAGAGCTCACCTCCCCCATCCCATCCTCACTACTTTCTACAGGGGCACCATAGAGAGTATTCTGACCAGCTGTATCTCTGTCTGGTTTGGGGACTGTAGAGCCTCCGACTGGAAGTCTGTGCAGAGAGTGGTGAGTACAGCGGAAAAAATCACCGGGACCTCTCTCCCCTCAATCGGGGATATTGCGACCAAACGTTGCGTGTCTAAGGCCAGCAGTATTATAAAAGACCCCACACATCTCCATCACGGACTGATTCCTGGGATGTCAGGACTTTCACATGAGGAAAGATTGGATAGACTCGGCTTGTACTCGCTGAAATTTAGAAGATTGAGGGGGGATCTTATAGAAACTTACAAAATTCTTAAGGGGTTGGACAGGTTAGATTCAGGAAGATTGTTCCCGATGTTGGGGGAGTCCAGAACAAGGGGTCACAGTCTAAGGATAAGGGGGAATTCCTTTAGGACCGAGATGTGGAAAACATCCTTTACACAGAGAGTGGTGGGTCTCTGGAACTCTCTGCCACAGAAGGTAGTTGAGGCCAGTTCATTGGCTATATTTAAGAGGGCGTTAGATGTGGCACTTGTGGCTAAAGGGATCAGGGGGTATGGAGAGAAGGCAGGTACGGGATACTGAGTTGGATGATCAGCCATGATCACATTGAATGGCGGTGCAGGCTCGAAGGGCTGAATGGCCTCTACTCCTGCACCTATTGTCTGTGTTTCTACGTTTCTATGTTCACGCTGCTGCCCTCGGGCAAATGATATCGCAGCATAAGGAGCAGAACATCAAGGTTCTGCAACAGCTTCTTCCCACGAGCCATCAGACTCCTGAATGCCATGTAATGGGCTGCCACCATTGTCTATTTATCCATCTTTATCCTTCTGTTAATTTATCGTGTTGCACGTGGAGCCAAATGCAACGTAATTCCGTTTGGAACTGCATATATCGATGTATTTCTAAATGACAATAAAGTTTGTTTGACTTGACTTTGACTGTGCCACCGTGCTGCAGTGATTGCCGCACTGTAAAGTTGCCCCCTAGTGAGTAGGGTCCGGATAACGGAGAACTAGTGTGAATGGACGGGGGGGAAAACGAGAACTGTCGATTCCGGCTTATACCAAAGACGGACACAAACTACTGGAACCAGGCAGAATCTCGGGAGAAAAAGGATGGGTGACGTTTCGGGTCACCACCTATCTTCAGGATCAACGGGCGATGGAGGGCCGGCGTGGATTTGATGGGCCGAAGGGCCTCAAATTCCATGCTGCATCTCTTAACTAAACTAAACTAGTCCTGCCGCTCGCTCATTGTAGGCAATGCCCGCTAATCCCAACAGCATCCTGACAAAACCTCTTCTGCACCCTCCCCACAGCTGCCTTATCCTGTAATGCGGTGGCCAGAACTGCAGGCAACATTAACATCGAAACATAGAAAATAGGTGCAGGAGGAGGCCATTCGGCCCTTCATTCAGCCAGCACCGCCATTCATTGTGATCATGGCTGATCGTCCCCTATCAATAACCCGTGCCTGCCTTCTCCCCACATCCCTTGACTCCTCTAGCCCCGAGAGCTCTATCCAACTCTCTCTTAAATCCATCCAGTGACTTGGCCTCCACTGCCCTCTGCGGCAGGGAATTCCACACATTCACAACTCTCTGGGTGGAAAAGTGTTTTCCCACCTCAGTCTTAAATGACCTCCCCTTTATTCTAAGACTGTGTGGCCCCTGGTTCTGGACTCGCCCAACATTGGGAACATTTTTCCTGCATCTAGCTTGTCCAGTCCTTTTATAATTGTATATGTTTCTATAAGAACCCCCCCCTCATCCTTCTAAACTCCAGTGCTCCAAAGGCAGCCTCACCAAATGTTTATAAAGTTGGAATATGACTTTTAATTTGGCTCCGTTTGCAGATACAGGCCCTTCGGCCCACCGAGTCCAGACTGAAACATATAAGATTGTTAAGGGCTTGGACACGCTAGAGGCAGGAGACATGTTCCCGATGTTGGGGGGAGTCCAGAACCAGTGGCCACACACACACACAGTTTAAGAATTAGGGGTAAGCCAGTTAGAACGGAGACGAGGAAACACTTTTTCTCACAGAGAGCTGTGAGTCTGTGGAATTCTCCGCCTCAGAGGGCGGTGGAGGCCGGTTCTCTGGATGCTTTCAAGAGAGAGCTAGATGGGGCTCTTAAAGATAGCGGAGTCAGGGGATACGGGGAGAAGGCAGGAACGGGGTACTGATTGTGGATGATCAGCCGTGATCACATTGAATGGCGGTGCTGGCTCGAAGGATAAAATGGGGTGGGCTTAAATTGGTGTTTGTGGGCAGGGCGGGCTTGATGGGCCGAAGGGCCTGCTGTTTGCGTTCATGGCCCGATGACGCAATGCTCGTAGCGTGACAAACTGTAAGAATACCAAGCTAGATTGCCGAATGCCGGACAGGTGGCAGATTACAGTTAATTGTCAAGGGTGTGGTTTCTGAAAAGCTTTCACTTTGAACTTAAAGATAAGAAGAGGAATGATACAGAGCTGATTAGGCATCACGTTCACCATTCACCACGGACATTGTGCGATGAAGTGCTGTTTCTACAATGTACTACATTCATAGTCACCCAACACAGCCCAGCCAACCAACATGCCCCATCTACGCTCGTTCCCACCTGCCTGCGTTTGGCCCATACCCCTCCAATCCATGTACCTGTCTAACTGTGGGAGTAGTCCCAGCCTCAACCACCTCTTCTGGCAGCTCGTTCCATTCGCCCACCACCCTCTGTGTGGAAAAGTTACCCCTCGGGTTCCTATTAAATCTTTCCCCCCTCCCCTTAAACCTACGTCCTCTGGTCCTCGATTCCCCTTACTCTGGGCTAGAGACTGTGCGTCTACCCGATCTATTCCTCCATGCCTACCGACAAGCAGGTCCCATTTGACCCACACACAGTACTTTTTTCAACCTTTCATAACTATATCCCTGTTAAAAACCGCAACACCGCAAGTTGGAGGAACAGCACCTCATATACTAGATAAACTTAAAGCATACGGCATTGGGGGTTCAGTATTGATGTGGATAGAGAACTGGCTGGCAGACAGGAAGCAAAGAGTAGGAGTAAACGGGTCATTTTCACAATGGCAGGCAGTGACTAGTGGGGTACCGCAAGGCTCAGTGCTGGGACCCCAGCTATTTACAATATACATTAATGATCTGGATGAGGGAATTGAAGGCAATATCTCCAAGTTTGCGGATGACACTAAGCTGGGAGGCAGTGTTAGCTGTGAGGAGGATGGTAGGAGACTGCAAGGTGACTTGGATAGGCTGGGTGAGTGGGAAAATGTTTGGCAGATGCAGTATAATGTAGATAAATGTGAGGTTATCCACTTTGGTGGCAAAAATAGGAAAACAGACTATTATCTAAATGGAGGCCGATTAGGAAAAGGGGAGATGCAGCGCGACCTGGGTGTCATGGCACACCAGTCATTGAAAGTAGGCATGCAGGTACAGCAGGCAGTGAAGAAAGCGAATGGTATGTTAGCTTTCATAGCAAAAGGATTTGAGTATAGGAGCAGGGAGGTTCTACTTCAGTTGTTGAGGGTCTTGGTGAGGCCACACCTGGAGTATTGCGTACAGTTCTGGTCTCCAAATCTGAGGAAGGACATTATTGCCATAGAGGGAGTGCAGAGAAGGTTCACCAGACTGATTCCTGGGATGTCAGGACTGTCTTATGAACAAAGACTGCATAGACTCGGTTTATACTCTCTAGAAATGAGGAGATTGAGAGGGGATCTTATAGAAACTTACAAGATTCTTAAGGGGTTGGACAGGCTAGATGCAGGAAGATTGTTCCCGATGTTGGGAAGGTCCAGGACAAGGGGTCACAGCTTAAGGATAAGGGGGAAATCCTTTAGGACCGAGATGAGAAGGAATTTTTTCACACAGAGAGTGGTGGGTCTCTGGAACTCTCTGCCACAGAGAGTAGTTGAGGCCAGTTCATTGGCTATATTTAAGAGGGAGTTAGATGTGGCCCTTGTGGCTAAGGGGATCAGAGGGTATGGAGAGAAGGCAGGTACGGGATACTGAGTTGGATGATCAGCCATGATCATATTGAATGGCGGTGCAGGCTCGAAGGGCCGAATGGCCTGCACCTAATTTCTATGTTTCTATATTCCGCTTGGGGAGTCTGCATCCTCTGGGCTTAAACATTGAATTTTCTCAATTCTGTTAACCCTGGCTGCCTCCTCCCCTTCCCACCTCTCCCTCAGCCCTCGGGCCCTGGCATTCCTTCTCTCTCTATCTCCCCCCCCCCCCCCCCCCACCCAAGTCGCACTAGCTTCTCATTTTCACACTACAAACAGCTTACAACGGCCTGCTCCCTTTATCATCGATACTTTTTTGCATATCTTTCATTCACTGTTCTTTATCTCTCCACATCACCGTCTGTATCTCTCGTTTCCCTGATCCCTGACCAGTCTGAAGAAGGGTCTCGGCCCGAAACGTCGCCTATCTCCTTCGCTCCTTAGATGCTGCTGCACCCGCTGAGTTTCTCCAGCTTTTTGTGTAACCCTCCCAGTTAAAAAGGTTGTTACAGTACCTGCCTCCTCAGGAGCTCATTCCATATCCCCACCACCCTTTGCGTAAAATGGTTGCCCCTCAGGTATCGAATAAAATCTTACCTCTCTCACCTTAAATCCACGTCCTCTGATTCCTGATGCCCCTTCCCTGGGTAAAAGACTCAGCGCATCTATCCGATCTATTCCCCTCATGACTTTGTCCACCTCTAGCAGATCGCCCCTCATCCTCCTGCGCTCCAAGGAATAGAGACCCAGCCCGCTCAACCTCTCCCTGTAGCTCAGACCCGCCAGTCCTGGCAGCATCCTCACAAATCTTGACCCAAGGGAGGCATAAATGCTGGAGAAACTCAGTGTGTGAGGCAGCATCTATGGAGCGAAGGAATAGGTGACGTTTCAGGTCTGAAGAAGGGCCTAACCCTAACCCTCATCCATTCCTTCGCTCCATAGATGCTGCCTCACCCGCTGAGTTTCTCCAGCATTTTTGTCTACTTTCGATTTTTCCAGCATCTGCAGTTCTTCCTTAAATAAATCTTGACCCATCTCGCACTAAACCAAGCGTACCCAACCTGGGGTAAATTTCCCCCAGGAGGTAAATTTCTGAATTCTGGATTTGTACATATTTTTTCTCATTGACTGACGGTGTTCGGTTCCGGGTATGCCGGCATCTGTTTATCATTAGTTGTTCATACATAAGTGACATTACATTGTTATGTGCTACTAAAGTTGCCGGGGGTAAACGGGACAAAAAAGGCTGCGAAAACCTGGTCTAAACCTTTCCTATCATAGCAAAAGGATTTGAGTACAGGAGCAGGGAGGTTCTACTTCAGTTGTATAGGGTCTTGGTGAGGCCACACCTGGAGTATTGCGTACAGTTCTGATCTCCAAATCTGAGGAAGGACATTATTGCCATAGAGGGAGTGCAGAGAAGGTTCACCAGACTGATTCCTGGGATGTCAGGACTGTCTTGTGAACAAAGACTGCATAGACTCGGTTTATACTCTCTAGAATTTAGGAGATTGAGAGGGGATCTTATAGAAACTTACAAAATTCTTAAGGGGTTGGACAGGCTAGATGCAGGAAGATTGTTCCCGATGTTGGGGAGGTCCAGGACAAGGGGTCACACACCTTAAGGATAAGGGGGAAATCCTTTAGGACCGAGATGAGAAGGAATTTTTTCACACACAGAGTGGTGGGTCTCTGGAACTCTCTGCCACAGAGGGTAGTTGAGGCCAGTTCATTGGCTATATTTAAGAGGGAGTTAGATGTGGCCCTTGTGGCTAAGGGGATCAGAGGGTATGGAGAGAAGGCAGGTACGGGATACTGAGTTGGATGATCAGCCATGATCATATTGAATGGCGGTGCAGGCTCGAAGGGCCGAATGGCCTACTCCTGCACCTATTGTCTATGTTTCTATGTCATAGTACTATGGAACATCAAAACAGGCCCTTCGGCCCTACTCGTCCATGCCAACCAAGGTGCTCCATCTATTCTATGGCCAAACCCCTCTTAACCTTTCATACGTTCTAGGAGCAGAATTAGGCCATTCGGCCCATCAAGTCTATTCCGCCATTCAATCACGGCTGATCTATCTCTCCCGCCTAACCCCATTCTCCTGCCTTCTCCCCATAACCCTTTACACCCCGAATAAAGAATCTGTCAACCTCCGCCTTCTAAATATCCACTGACTTGTGGCCTCCACAGCCGTCTGTGGCAAAGAATGCCACGGATTCACCGCCCTCTGGCTGATGAAATTCCGCCTCATTTCCGTCCTGAGGGAACGTCCTTCCATTCTGAGGCTGTGACCTCTGGTCCGAGACTCTCCACATCCACTCTATCCAAACCTTTCATTATTCTGTGTGTTTCAATGAGGTCCCCGCTCATCCTTCCAAGCTCCAGCGAGTACAGGCCCAGCGCCGGCAGACGCTCACCGTACGTTAACCCACTCGTTCCTGCGATCCTGCTCGTAAACCTCCTCTGGACCCCCTCCAGAGCCCTGGGGCACATCCTTCCTCAGATACGGGGCCCAGAACTGCTCACAATATTCCAAATGCGGTTTGACCAGCGCCTTATAGGGTCTCAGCATTGCTTTGGCATTCCAGCCCTCTCGAAATAAATGCTAGCATGCCTTCCTTACGACCGATTCGACTTGCAGATTTACTTGTTGGCAGTCCTGCACCAGCACTCCAAAGTCCCCTCGCGCCTCCGATTTGCGAATCCTCTCCCCATTCAGAAAATAGTCTACGCCCTCAATCCTACGGACCAATTGCACGACCCCACACATTTGTCCCTTCTCAGCCCACTATCCCAACCTGTCCGAGTCCTTCTGGCCTTCTCTACACTCCGAGCCCCTCCACCTATCTCCGTACCATCCCCAAACTTGTACACAAAGATATCCATGTACCTGCCAAATGTCCTTAAAACTTTGCCTCAACTACCAACTGTGTGGTAAAGTTGCCCCTCAGGTTCCTATTAAATCTTTCCCCTCTAAACTTAAACCTATGCCCTCTGGTTCTTGATTCCCTTACTCTGGGTAAAAGACTGTATATTCTATTCCTCTCATTATCGCCCTCATCGGCCAACATGTCCCAGCTACACTGGTCCCACCAGCCCGCGTTTGGCCCATTTCCCTCCAAACCCGTCCTATCCATGTGCCTGTCTAACTGTTCCTTAAACGTTGCGATAGTCCCGGCCTCGACTACCTCCTCTGGCAGCTCGTTCCATACACCCACCACCCTCTGTGTGAAAAAGTTACCCCTCTCTGCCCCTCTCTCTCTCTCTGATCTTTCTCTGCCCCTCTCTCTCTGCCTCTCTGTCTCTGTCCCTCTCTCTCTCTCTCTCTCTGCCCCTCTCTCTTCCCCCCCCCCTCCCTCTATAGACGCGCCTGTGAGTTGGGGGCTATGCGTGGGTGGATAGGGCGGGCATGAGGTAAACGGAGCGAATTAATAATGTTAATATAATATCAATGGGGGCGGTTAGTGTGTGTGTGGGGGGGGTGTGGGGGGGGTGGTGTGTGTGTGTGTGGGGGGGTGGTGTGTGTGTGTGTGGGGGGGGGTGGTGTGTGTGTGGGGGGGGTGATGTGCGTGTGTGTGGTAGTGTCTGTGTGTGCGTGTGCGTGTGTGGGGGGGGTGGTGTGTGTGTGTGTGAGTGTGGGGGGGTGTGGCGGGGGGTGGTGTGTGTGAGTGGTAGTGTCTGTGTGTGCGTGTGCGTCTGTGGGGGGGGTTAGTGTGTGTGTGCGCGTGTCTGTGTGTGGGGGTGTGGTTAGTGTGTGTGTGCGTGTGCGCGTGTGTGTGTGCGCGCGTGTGTCCGTGTGTGTGTGCTCGTGTGTGCGTGCGTGCTTGTGTGTGCGTGTGTGTGTGCGTGCGTGTGTGTGTGTGCGTGCGTGTGTGTGTGTGCGTGCGTGTGCGTGCGTGGTGGTTAGTTTGCAAGTGACGCCGCAGGCCGCCCCTCCCCCCCCCCCCCGCCGCGCGCGTTGAGGGGACAGCACCCTACGGGTCCCACTTGCTCTAGTTCCTATTAAATCTTTCACCCCCTCACATTAAACCTATGTCCTCTGATCCTCTATTCCTCTATTCTGGGCAAGATACCCTGTGGGTCTATTCCTCTCATTATTTTATGCAGCTCCATAAGATCACCTCTCTTCCTCCTGCTCTTCAACGAATAAACTCCTAGCCAGTTCATCCTCTCCCTCGAGCTCAGGCCCTTGAGGCCTGGCAACATCCTCGTACGTTTTCTCTGCACCTGCCTCTTCATATCTCCAGTCTCCCTCTCCCCCCCATTCCCAGTCTGAAGAAGGGTCTCGACCCGAAACGTGGCTCGTTCGTTTTCTCCGGGGAATGCTGCCTGTCCCAGCCGAGTTACTCCGGCATTCTGTGCCAGTTTCCGGCTTAAAGAACACCCTTCCTGGTCGCTGCAGGAACACAAACGTTGACAAAAATGCTGGGGGAGCTCAGCGGGTGAGGCAGCATCAACGGGGGAAGGAATAGCCACGTTTCGGGTCGAGACCCTTCTTCAGACTGATGTAGGGTGGGGGGGGGGTGGGGGGGGCGGGATAAGGAAAGGAACAGGCGGAGACAGCGGGCTGTGGGAGAGCTGGAAAGGGGAGGGGAAGGAGGGAGAAAGCAGGGACTACCTGAAATTGGAGAAGTCAATGTTCACACCGCTGGGGTGCAGACTACCCAAGCGGAATATGAGGTGCTGCTTCTCCAATTTGGGCTGGGCCTCACTCTGGCCATGGAGGAGGCCCCAGGACAGTTAAAAGACCAGTCCAGGAACAGAAGATATGGTGGCGCAGCGGTAGAGTGCCAGAGACCCCGGTTCAATCCTGACCACGGGTGCAGTTTGAACGTTCTACGTTCTGCGCGGGATTTCTCCGGGTGCTCCGGTTTCATCCCACGCTCCGAAGACGCACAGGCTTGTGTCTGCTACTTGGCTTCTGGAAATTGTAAATTGTCCCGAGTGTGTGTGTGTGTGTGTGTGTGTGTGTGTGTGTGTGTGTGTGTGTGTGTGTGTGTGTGTGTGTGTGTGTGTGTGTGTGTGTGTGTGTGTGTGTGTGTGTGTGTGTCTGGAGTACTGTGCCTGTCCTGATCAACACACATCATAGAGCTGTGCAGTACATGGCAAGAAACAGGCCCTTCGGCCCATCGTGTCCATACTGTCCCATTTGGCTCATACGCCATGAAACCATCTTATCCATATACCTGCAGAAACTTCTCTTGTGCCCACTTCTATAGCTTCCTCTGCTATAGCAGCTCAGTGCAGATACGGACTCCCCTCTGGGCGACAAAGTTGCCCCCTGAGGTACCTCTTAAATCTCTCCCCTCTCAGCTTGAGCCTCTAGTTTTAGAAACCTCTACACCCCCCCCCCCCTTCTCTCTCTAATGCTATGCCCCCCCTATCTCCCCCTCCTCCTCCCCCTCCTCCCTCACTCTCCCCTCCCTCACCCTCTCTGTCCCTTTCACTCTCCCCTCCCCCCCACCTTCTCTCCCCATCCCCCTTCTCTCCCTGTCCCCCCCCCTCTCTCTCTGCCCCCCCCCACTTTCTCTCTGCCCCCCTCCCTCTGTACGACCCCTCTCCCCTGCCCCTGCCACCTGTTCTCCCTTTACCTGCTACCCCCTCACTACCCTTCCCCCACATCTCCCTCAGCCCCACCGCACTCCTTGTCCCCCCCCCACCCCCTTCTT
>OY740826.1:5980753-6067052 GCA_963514005.1 Raja brachyura | reverse complement strand
ACCTGAACTATCTCTTATGCAAGGAATGTTATTGTACTCCATTCATGAGAAGTTTTACTTGTCACGGGTGCTGAGGAATAAAGAATCTTACGGTGGCTATCATTCAACTCCCTGAGATTGCCCTCAAGTTTCAAGCAGTTCATTGATCTCCTGGGGACTTCCTGCAGCAGCATCGGATGCTACAAGAAGAGGTCACTGTGTCTGTGCTGCCTCTTTGAAAGGGCAAACCAATTAGTCCCACATCCCCTACTTTATCCAGCAAAGGCCTGTAAACATCTCTCCTACTAGTAGTTATTCAACACTCCACTGAGAATGATTACGTAATCTGCTCTTCCTGCCCTTTCAGCTAGCGAGTTCTTCATCACAACAAATCCCTTTGTGTAAAAATGTCTCTCTCCCTCCCCTCTTCCTCTTTCACTCTCCTCTCCCTGTTCATCCTTTCTCTCCCCCTCCTCTCTCTCCCCCCCCCCGCTCTCGCTTCCCCCCTCTCCCTCTCTATCTCTCTTCAGTCCTTTATCATTCTCTCTCTCTCTCTCTCTCTCTCTCTCTCTCCCCTCTGCTTGTCTCCCTCTCTTGATTCCCCTCTCCCAACTCTCTCTCCCCTCTACACCCCACTCCCTTCCAGCAATAGCTTTAGATGTTATCTCTGACTTTTCCAGCCTTGGTAGGATTTAATTGGTCATTGGTACTTGTGAGATTTTGTTGTGTACAAAGCCACCGCTACATTATGACAGAAATGAATGCACTTCAAATGAGCCCATGCCTTTTGGGACACTGTGAGGATGACAGTAAAGCTGCCACATGAATGCAAGCCCCCCTTCTCTGAATATGGGCCCATACCCGGAACTTCACCTATCCATTTCTCCATTTGTTTTGGTCACCATGTTATAAGTTTTGATCAACGTGTTATAGGAAAGATGTTGACAAGCTGGAAAGGGTGCAGCGAAGATTTACGAGGACGTTGCCACCAGGACGCGAGGGGCCTGAGCTATAGGGAGAGGCTGGGCAGGCTAGGACTTTATTCCTTGGAATGCAGGAGGTTGAGGGGTGATCTTGTAGAGGTTTACAAAATCATGATGGAATAGATCAGGTGAATGCACAGTCCTTTACCCAGAGTAGGGGAATCAAGAACCAGAGGACATAGGTTTAAGGTGAGGGGGAAAGATTTAATAGGAGCCTAGAGGGGTAACTTTTTTTACACAAAGGGTGGTGGGTGTATGGAACGAGCTGCCGGAGGAGGAAGTTGAGGCAGGTGCGATCACTATGTTTAAGAAATCTTTGGACAGGTACATGGATAGGACAGGTTTGGAGGGATATGGACAAAGCACAGGCATGTGGGACTAGTGTAGTCAAGTCATGTTAAGTCACTTTTATTTCTATAGCACATTTAAAAAACAACTCTTGTTGGCCAAAGTGCTTTACATTGGTGGAGGTACTAACGTTATACAACAGTGTAGCTGGGACATTGTTGGCCGGTGAGGGCCTGTTTGCACCCTGTATCACTCCATGACTATGGCCCGATAAATAGGACGGGATTTGATTCACCTGAGATTTTGTACATAAGAAAAGGAGGTACATTTTGGTTGTCACCATGTGTATGCAGTAACTGCACATGCTGGCTTACACGGAAGATAGACACAAAGTGGTGGAGCACCTCAGCGGGCCAGGAGGCATCTCTGGAGAAAAGGACCAGGAGGTGTTTTGGGTTGGAACAATCATGGCTGATTTATCTTTCCCTCTCAACCCCATACTTGGAGAACATCGCACATAATCGAACAGAATGGCGAACGCTTGCTGCCCAATGCACTCAACAATGTGGGAGGAACTAAGTCTAAGTAAGTCTCAACCCCATTCTCCTGCCTTCTCCCTCTGACCTTTGACACCATTACTAATCAAAACCATGTCAATCTCCAATTTCAAACTACCCAATGACCTGGCCTCCACAGATGTCTGGCAATTAATTCCACAGATTCACCACCCTCTGATGAAAGAAATTCCCCCTCATCTCCTTTCTAAAGGTACGTCCTTTTATTCTGAGGCTATGCCCTCTGGTCCTAGACTCTCCCAGTGGTGGAAACATCCTCTCCGTATCCACTCTATCCAGGCCTTTCACTATTCGGTGAGTTTCAATTAGGTCCCCCCCTCATCCTTCTAAACTCCAGTGACTCATGTAGTTTTGCTTTCAGATTTTGCAGCAACATGGCACATGTCACAACCAATGCACTGACAGCCAGAAAATGAAGATTTGTTCGTGTTCCTTGGAAGTAAAAGTGTCAGCCTGAGAATTCTTGACTCCTTCTTGAAATAGTCCTGTGGGATGCTCATTGCCCATTTCTCATTTAAAAGGCAGCATCTTGGACAGCGACACACTCCTTTTGTGGCAATGCAGCTTATGCCCTAACATTTTGGAAATGGAAATTGATCCTGTGGCATTTTAGATTAGCGGGCTCCAATCAATGAATGCAAGATGGGCGCCCGAGCCAGGCGACTCTTTGTGTGCTAAGAAGTGGCAGCACAGAACATCGCAAACGCTCAACTAACCATCCTGGAAGACATTTACAGGGCCTGATGTTTGCATCGGGCCACAAACATCACACAGGACTCATCCCACCCGGCCAACCACCTTTTCACTCTGCTGCCCTCTGGGAGGCGATACAGGTCTCTGAAGGCCCGCACTTGTAGACTAATTAACAGTTTCTACCCATGTGCCGTTAAAGAACTAAACTCAAATAGATAACACTGCGGGCAACACAACACAATTCGTGGTGCAATATAAAAATTTGTCTGTAATATAATGTGCAATATTTCTATCTATTTACTTATTTTGTTCATTGATCTTGCCGGTAAATGTGAGAGTTAATGGTCGATTGTGTTTCTGGTCTTTTATATCTTTTTATCCTGTGCCTTTTATTGTATACCACTGAAGGAGATGCACTGAAATTTTGTTGTACAGTTGCTGTGCAATGACAATAAAACGTATTCTATTCTATTCCAATCGCTCCACTCTTTTAAATCTCTAATTCAACAGCAGCATTTCCTACTTTAAATATGCTCCCTTTATCATGTATCTGTACACTGTAGTCGGCTCGATTGTAATCATGTATTGTCTTTCCGCTGACTGGTTAGCACGCAACAAAAGCTTTTCACTGTACCTCGGTACACGTGACAATAAACTGAACTCAATTCAAACACAACTCAAACCAAGCTGACACGTGAGAAGAGGGTGGCACGATGGCGCAGCGGTAGACTCGCTGCCTCACAGCGCCAGAGGCCCGGGTTCAATCCTGACGATGGGTGCTGTCTGTTCAGAGTTAGTACGTTCTCCCTGTGACCACGTGGGTTTTCTCCAGGTGCTCTGGTTTCCTCCCTTACTCCAAAGACCCTCTAATGCATGTTTGTGGGTTAATTGGCTTCAATAAAAATTGTAAAATTGTCCCTGGTGTGTAAGATAGTGTTAGTGCACGGGATGTGGTGTGAGATTGGAACCTTCACGTGGTCCGCCCTGTTTCGACTAATGCAATCAACTCGACGTGCACAAACGGAAGATCAAATAGAACAAGTTGTCCTACAACTTTAGGCTGTGCACGCCACACACGAAAGAAGAAGAAGGAGTGCACGGGATGATGGCCAGTCAGCGCAGACTCGGTGGGCCGAAGGGCCAGTTATCGCGCTGTATTTCGAAAAACGTAAAATAATTTAGAGACGTACATGCATCACACGCCGTGACTGCCTCAACAGGGAGCAGGAACTAAAAAGGCTTTAAGAGTACATTAACAAAGAACTTTTTGAAAGTTAAAACTGGCCATTTGCCAATGGGAAATCCTAAAAAAAACACAAACCTCTGGGAAAACTTTCATCCAGCTATTTCATCACGCTCAAAACACTTCTGAATGCGTTAATAAGCGATGTGCAGAGGTAAGAATGAGATGGAGCGTTAGTTTATTTTAATAAACAGATGGTTTTATGGCAAATTGCAGGATCTTTGAAGAAAAATGTTCCGTTTCTTCTGTCTCACCACATATTGCACAGATCAAGGGAACTGACTGCTCCTCATGTGACTGATTCCATGGGAAAGCAAATACTGGACAATCACAATAAGGACAGACTGAATGTGTAGATGCAGGTTTATACTGAAGATAGACACAAAGTGCTGGAGTAACTCAGTGGGTCAGGTAGTATCTCTGGAGAAAAAGGATGGATGATGTTTTGAGTCGGGATCTTTCTTCAATCGACTAGTGAAAGGTCTGGATAGAGTGGATGTGGAGAGGATGTTTCCACTAGTGGGAGTGTCTAGGACCAGAGGTCATAGCCTCTAGTCCTAGAATTAAAAGATGTTCCTTAAGGAAAGAGTTGAGAAGGAATTTCTTTAGTCTGAGGTTGGTGAATCTGTGGATTTCATTGCCACAGAATGCTGTGGAGGCCAAGTCAATGGATATATTTTCGGCAGATAGGTAGATTCTGGATTAGCACGGGTGTTAGGGGTTATGAAGAGAAGGTAGCAGAATGGGAATAAGGGGGAAAGATAGATCAGCCATGATTGAATGGAGATTTAATGGGGCGAATGGTCTAATTCTGCTCACTGTTACTGCAGCACTTTGTGTCTATCTAGTCTTCCCTCCCACACTCCAAAGACTGAAAAGCTTGTTCTCCCTCAGTCTTCACTGAAAAATCATTCAGTGTCCTATGTTTGCTTCTAGTCAGTTTGGTTTCCTTCCATACTCCAAAGACGTGCAGGTTTGTAGGTTAATTGGCTTGGTGTAAATGTAAAATTGTCCCTAATGTGTGTAGGGTAGTATGTGTAGGATAGTGTTAGTGTGCGGGGATCGCTGGTTGGCGCAGACTCGGTGAGCCGAAAGGTCTGTTTCTGCGCTGTAAACTAAACTAAACCAAGGTGCTACAATCTCTGAGTGGAATTCAAGTTCAATCATTCTGATTCATAGACAATAGTTTACCACCAACCACAGAGCAAAACTGGCACTTAAATCATCTACGCAAAATATTGCCAAATTTCATTTTTAAACACAGTAGGTTCGAAGCCTTTCAGAAAAACATTTAACAAAGATTAATTTATCCTAATTCATGCAGATTCATTCCTAATTAATCACAGAAAGAACACGAGAATAATTTTGGCAGGAACACAAAGTGCTGGAGTAACTCAGAGGGTCAGGCAGCATCTCTGGAGGACATGGATAGACAATGTTTTGGGTACGGACCGTTCTTTAGATTGATTGTGGTAGGTGGGGGGGGGGGGGCAGGAGGGGGAATAAAGCTGGAAAAGAGATGGGGACGGGACAAAGCATGGCAAGTGATAGGTGGATACAGGCGAAGGGGGGGGGGTTTGAATGGCAGATGGTTGGACAAAGGATGGAGATTAATAGCAAGTAAGTACGTTGGCCAAGTACTCACATACAAGGAATTTGCATTGGTGCTCCACCCACAAGTAACAACAGGACATACAGTGACAGTTATGAATGACTCAGAAAACACTAAACAATAATAATAATAGGACATTAATTAAAACACCAAAAGGAGACAAAAGGACACATGAAGGAGACAAAAGGATGCTAGATAAGGAGAGAAACAGGGGCGAAGTGTAAAGCAAGAGGGGGGGGGAGATATACAATAGACAATTGGTGCAGGAGGAGGCCATTCGGCCCTTCGAGCCAGCACCGCCATTCAATGTGATCATGGCTGATCATCCCCAATCAGTACTGGGCATCATTCATTGTTAGAGTGAGGACGCACATATATTGGAGGAACAGCACCTCATATGCCTCTATACAAGGAACTGCAGGTGCTGGTTTGCAGAAAAAGACACAAAGTGCTGGAGTAACTCAGTGCATCAGACGCCATCTCTGGAGAATATGAGCAGGTGACGTTTTGGGTCGGGACCGTCTTTTACACTGATTGTAGAGAGGGCTGGGAGAAAAAAGCTGGAAGGAGGGAGCAGGACAAAGCCTGGCAGGTCATACATGACAGTGGGGGAGGGGGATAGGGGTTGATAGGTAGATGGTGGACAAAGGCCAAGGATGAAAAGACAGAAGGTGTGAGACAAAAGGATTGAAGAGTTGCAAATCGTGAAGTTAGTGAAAACAAAAAATTGGTGCAGGAGTAGGCCATTCGGCCCTTCGAGCCTGCATAGCCATTCAATATGATCATGGCTGATCATCCAAAATCAGTACTCCATTCCGGCTTTTTTCCCATATCCCTTCTTCTTCTTCTTCTTCTTTTGTGTGGCGTGCACAGCCTAAACTTGTTCTATTTGATTGTCCGTTTGTGCACGTCGAGTTGATTGCAATGGTCGAAACAGGGCGGACGGACCACATGAAGGTTGCAATCTTCCACCCCCCCATATCCCTTGATTCCCTTAGTCCTAAGAGCAAAATCTAACTCTCTCTTTAAAAAGGAATGGAGGTGGGAGGTGGAGGTGCAGGGGATAAATAAGTGCACCCCCTCACCTGCCAAGCTTTATCCTGCCCTTCCTTTCTTCCCCACCAGACAATCAGTCTGAATGAGGATACAAAAATGTCACCTATCCGTGACCCCCAGAGATGCTGCCAGACTCGCTGAGACACACCAGAACCTTTGTACCTCAGCACTTTAACTATGAATTTGTGCAACCTCCAACTTTTCACCTCGGTTCCGTTACATTGTGTAAGTACCAATCCAATTGCTTTTGACAGTAGACATAAAAACAGTAACTTGGCGGGTCAGTCATTCATACGTTGGATGGGTGGCGTTTCGCATCGGAACCCTTCTTCAGACTGAAAATAAGAAGAAGGGTCCCAACCTGAAACGTCACCCATCCTTTTTTCCAGGGATGCTGCCTGACCCGTTGGGTTAACAGAGAAACATAGAAACATAGACAATAGGTGCAGGAGTAGCCCATTCGGCCCTTCGAGCCTGCACCGCAATTCAATATGATCATGGCTGATCATCCAACTCAGTATCCCGTACCTGCCTTCTCTCCATACCCCCTGATCACTTTAGCCACAAGGGCCACATCTAACTCCCTCTTAAATATAGCCAATGAACTGGCCTCAACTACCTTCTGTGGCAGAGAATTCCACAGATTCACCACTCTCTGTGTGAAAAATGATTTTCTCATCTCGGTCCTAAAAGACTTCCCCCTTATCCTTAAACTGTGACCCCTTGTTCTGGACTTCCCCAACATCGGGAACAATCTTCCTGCATCTAGCCTGTCCAACCCCTTAAGAATTTTGTAAGCCTCTATAAGATCCCCCCTCAATCTTCTAAATTCCAGCGAGTGCAAGCCGAGTCTATCCAGTCTTTCTTCATATGGAAGTCCTGCCATGCCAGGAATCAGTCTGGTGAACCTTCTCTGTACCCCCTCTATTGCAAGAATGTATTTTCTTAGATTAGAAGTCCCAATCCAATTGCTTTTGACAGTAGACATAAAATGCTGGAGTAACTCGGCGGGTCAGTCAGCATCTCTGGAGAAAAAGGATGGGTGGCGTTTCGCGTCAGAACCCTTCTTCAAGCTGAAAATAAGAAGAAGGGTCCCAACCCGAAACGTCACCCATCCTTTTTTCCAAGGATGCTGCCTGACCCGCTGAGTTACTCCAGCACTTTGGGTCTATCTTCAGTATAAACCAGCATCTGCAGTTCCTTCTGACGTAACTACAATATCATTGGAGGTAGTGATTCTTGTTGCAAAAAATAACTTCTCCTCACCAGCCTTCTGGTTCTTTTGCCAATTATCTTAATGATGCCCTCTGGTAACCAACTCCCCTGCTTGTGCTCACAGTGATTCCTCATTATTAACGCCCCATGATTTTGAACACTTCTATTAAATCTTCCCTTCACCTTCTCTGTTCTGAGATGCAAAAAGGTCTCAAGGTGGTTCATCAAAGGTTATAAATAAAATCCACAGTTATCTTCCAACAGTTGTAACTTGACCTATGTAGTATATTCTTATCTGGGCCTCGATAATCGAGTCTGGTGAATGTTACAGGTTTTGTGGAGCCTTGATAAGGGCTGGCAAGTCTTATTATTTTAATATAGATTAAAATGGAGCGGCACCTGGATGTTAAGTTTTATGGGAAGAATTGCATCACTCCTATATACCTAAATTTAAATCCTATTGTGCACAATAAGATGAAAGTCCCTTTGAATAAACTGTCACAGAATCTAATTACGATCAAGTGATTGCAGAAACAGGAACTGCAGATGCTGGTTTCCACAAAAGGATGCAAAGTGCTGGAATAACTCAGCACTTTGTTGAGCAGGCAGCATCTCTGGAGAACATGATTGCAACTGCAGCAGAAAATGAAGAAGGGAATGAGTAAGTTGCAGAGGGACACAGAGTTTAGTTTAATTCACAGCGCAAACAGGCCCTTCGGCCCACCAAGTCCGCCCCGACCAGCGACCCCCACACACTTACACTATCCTACACACACTAGGGACAATTTACAATTTTACCAAGCCAATTTGCCTAAAAGCCTGTATGTCTTTGGAGTTTGGGAGGAAACCCGGAGATCCCGGGGAAAACCCACACAGCTCACACAGGAAGAACGTACAAACAGCACCCGGAGTCAGGGTTGAACCCGGGTCTCTGACGCTGTAAGGCAGCAAATCTATTGCAACGCCACTGTGTCTCCCCCAAAGGAATGGAGAAATTTGTACAAGCAGGGAACGAAACAGGCAGTGTACATGATACACGTATTAAACATGAACACGTACCTTCAAGGTGACAGCGGTGGCGGATGGAAGAAAAGATCTATGCCGGTGAACGTGCTCACGCAACTGAACCATCCTACCACAGCTAGAGCGTAGTCCTGAGCTACTATCTACCTCATTGGTGACCCTCGGACTAGCCTTGATCAAACTTTACTGGCTTTACCTTGCACTAAATGTTATTCCCTTATCATGTATCTGTACATTGTAAATGGCTCGATTGTAATCATGTATTGTCTTTCCGCTGACTGGTTAGCACACAACAAAAGCTTTTCACTGTACCTCGGCACATGTGACAATAAACTGAAGTGAACTGCTTGGGGCTTACCTCCCGTGCCCTCGAAGTTGCTCTGGGTCGGTTGTGGGAGGCACGGAGGCTGAGCGATGGCTGTCGGAGGTGAAGTGTGGGAGCGGGTTCGAGTCGGCGGAGTGGGCCCCTGGGGGCCCTGCAGCGACCTGCCGTTCAAGCGCCGCTCCGTGGCCGGCCGCATGGAAAGGAAGCGGCCTGCAGGACACGGAGCAGCAGTGGAGGACATTGAAATATCGCCAGCCCTTGCAACGTAGACTCTGTGCCACCCCCATTACAACGGGCCCTTATGGACAAGTTAAGACTTGGGACTTGAAGTATACACGATGGTGCCTGAAACTCTTGTGTGTGGACTCAGTGTGGTTGAATATACTCATGACTGTGTAGCCGGACATAGTGCCAACTCCGTCATCAAGTTCGCTGATGACACCACTGTTGTGGGACGAATCACTGATGGTGATGAGTCAGAGGATAGAAGTGAGATCGACCGATTGACCAAATGGTGCCAGCACAACAACCTGGTTCTCAATGCAAAGAGTAGGAGTGAACGGGTCCTTTTCAGAATGGCAGGCAGTGGCGAGTGGAGTGCCGCAAGGCTAGGTGTTGGGGCCGCAACTGTTTATCATATATATTAATGATTTGGAAGAGGGAATTAGGAGCAACACTAGCAAATTTGCGGATGACACAAAGCTGGGTGGCAGTGTGAAATGTGAAGAGGATGTTAGGAGGTTGCAGGGTGACCTGGACAGGTTGAGTGAGTGGACAGATGTGTGGCAGATGCAGTATAATATAGATAAATGTGAGGTTATCCACTTTGGTGGCAAAAATAAGGGGGCAGATTATTATCTCAATGGGGTTAGGTTAGGTAAGGGGGAGGTGCAGCGAGACTTGGGTGTCCTTGTACACCGGTCACTGAAAGTTGGCGTGCAGGTACAGCAGGCAGTGAAGAAAGCTCATGGAATGTTGGCCTTCATAACAAGAGGATTTCAGTACAGGAGTAAAGAGGTTCTTCTGCAGTTGTATAGGGCTCTGGTGAGACCACATCTGGAGTATTGTGTACAGTTTTGGTCTCCTAATTTGAGGAAGGACATCCTTCTGATTGAGGCAGTGCAGCGTAGGTTCACGAGATTGATCCCTGGGATGGTGGGATTGTCATATGAGGAAAGATTGAAAAGACTGGGCTTGTATTCACTGGAGTTTAGAAGGATGAGGGGATATCTTATAAAAACATATAAAATTATAAAAGGACTGGACAAGCTAGATGCAGGAAAAATGTTCCCAATGTTGGGCGAGTCCAGAACCAGGGGCCACAGTCTTAGAATAAAGGGGAGGCCATTTAAGACTGAGGTGAGAAAAAACGTTTTCACCCAGAGAGTTGTGAATTTGTGGAATTCCCTGCCACAGAGGGCAGTGGAGGCCAAATCACTGGTTGGATTTAAGAGTTAGATAGAGCTCTAGGGGCTAGTGGAGTCAAGGGTATGGGGAGAAGGCAGGCACGGGTTATTGATAGGGGACGATCAGCCATGATCACAATGAATGGCAGTGCTGGCTCGAAGGGCCGAATGGCCTCCTCCTGCACCTATTTTCTATGCTTCTATGGCTGCATCGTGGCTTAGTTCGGCAACTTGAAGGTGACACATGACAATAAAACTCTCTTGACTCTTGCCTATTGTACGCTCTTACATGAAGTATGATTGTGGTTAAGATATTGCAGGATTGTCACTGAACTATAACCGTATAACCATTACAGCACGGAAACAGGCCATCTCGGCCCTTCAAATCCGTGCCGAACAGCTTTTTTCCCTTAGTCCCACCTGCCTGCACTCATACCATAACCCTCCATACCCTTCTCATCCATATGCCTATCCAATTTATTTTTAAATGATACCAACGAACCTGCCGCCACCACTTCCACTGGAAGCTCATTCCACACCGCTACCACTCTCTGAGTAAAGAAGTTCCCCCTCATGTTACCCCTAAACCTCTGTCCCTTAATTCTAAAGTCATGTCCTCTTGTTTGAATCTTCCCTATTCTCAAAGGGAAAAGCTTGTCCACATCAACTCTGTCTATCCCTCTCATCATTTTAAAGACCTCTACCAAGTCCCCCCTTAACCTTCTGCGCTCCAGAGAATAAAGACCTAACTTATTCAACCTATCACTGTAACTTAGCTGTTGAGACCCATGAAACTGCACGCAAGTAAAGAATTTCCCAGTGACAATAAAGTACCATTGAACTGTTACGCACGAAGAGGACAAGACGGAGAGCAACAACAGCACTGGGAGCACACTCAAACAGCCAGGTACACAAGAGACACAGGAACACAAACAAGGAGAAAGAAAGAGGATGCATAGAAAAGACCACAGAGAAAGAGACAAAAAGGGAAAGAGAAAGGGTGAGAGAAAGCATGAGTGAGAAAGAGAGAAAATCAATAGCAGCATACAGACTGAGTACAAGGACAACAAAAGATGTATTCGCTAACGGGGAGGTAAGGCCTGAAGGCCCAAAAATACAGGAGCACCATGAAACCGCTCAGCGGCAAACAATTATTACAACCTTTGATTTGCTGGATACGGCACTGTTATCAAGTGTGGGAAACCAGCTCAGAATACCGAGTGGGCGATCACACTCAGTTATTGTATGAACAGGCATGTAGGCAGTAATCACACTGCGTAGAAGGCATGAGGGCACTTTGTAATTGAGTGCACAAGCAGCGTGTGAGCCGTGATAACCAGTTATTGTCTGTTGAGCCAAGGCAGGTGTCTGCGGGTCAGCAGCAAATACGGTTTCCTTTCCCTCTGATTCACTCCCAGCTGTTGATGCCAATATTCAGCCATGATAGCAAACATTCTCCACGGTTCAAGTGGTTTTAAGCTCCATGCAGAACATAGATTCCAGCTGGGAATGGGGTGTTAATAGAAGAATGACAAAGGAGATTTGTAGTAGGAAGGAACTGCAGATGCTGGTTTACACTGACACCCTTTCCAGCAAATCTCCTTTATTAGACACAAAATGCAAAAGTAACTCAGTGGTCTGGCAGCATCTCTGGGGAAATAATATAGATTTAGTGTAAGGGTGATCGATGGTCGGCAAGGATTTGATGGACCACAGCGCGTGATTGCACCCTGGATCTCTAAACTCTGAAGATACCATTCAGTACATTCAGTCTGCAAAGGGTTCTTCAGACCTGCTGAAGAAGGCTCGACCCAAAATGTCACCTGTTCCTTTCCCCCAGAGATGCTGCCTGACCCGCTGAGTTACTCCAACATTTTGCGTCTAATAAAGGAGATTTGCTGGAAAGGCAACAGGGATAATAGCCCTGTCCCACGGTACAAGTTCATACAAAGAGCTCTCCGAGTTTAAAAAAAATCAAACTCGTGGTCAGCACGGAGAATGAACGTACCCAGTGCGTCGGAGCTCGGGGACGTCACTTTGCGGCTCGTAACGCTAACATATTTGGGAAGACTCGCTAATGGCAGGTAAGCGCGGGAAGACTCGTGAAGATTTTACAACATGTTTAAAAAAGTCCACGAGAGCCCCGAGAGCCCATAAGTGGCCATTACCGTAGATCTCCAAGTTCGAATCAGGGCAAACTCGGGATAGCTCTTGGAATTAACTCATACCATGGGACAGGGCTTTAAGGGGTTTCAGTTCTGCAGAAAGACCAGGGGCATTCTCCTTAGAGCACAGAAGGTTAACATGAGGTTTAACAGAGGTGTTTAAAGTCATTGAGCTTTGATAGCAGATAGAGAGAAACTGGGTTCCAGTGGCAGTAAGTACCAATAACCAGCCGGCACAGTTTAACAATACTGGACGAAAAGACTGAGGGAAACCAAGATTTTTTTAAATAGACCCAGTCACGTGTGATCTAGGAGGTTCTATCTGAAAAGGCAATAGACGCAGTTTCGACAGGAATTTTTAATAGCGGATTTTATAAGTACTTCAAGGGGGAAATATGCAAGGTGACACCAAAATAGGAAGAGAAAATGGTTCCATCAAAGGCCCATCACATAAATGATGGCCTCCTATGCTGTAAAAAAACGGAAATTGGCGCAAGTGATGATATTTGCAGAGTGACTCACTGATTGGAACTGGCCATAGTCACAATTTATACACGGATATGAGTTAATCTCCTGTACTTTGATCTTAAGTGATCATACCTGCAAAATAAACAGGCTGTCTTCAAAAACAGGCGCAATCAAAACCATCCACCCGCCTGGTAAATGGAACTATCTTATCAAAAGAGCTGACTGCTATTCAAGAGCTGACTGCTATACAAGCAGATGATTACTGTTCTTGTAATGCTTAACTGAAATATTTAGAAACATAGAAAAAAACATAGAAAAATAGTTTCTATGGCAGGAGTAGGCCATTTGGCCCTTCGAGGCAGTACCACCATTCAATATGATTATGGCTGATCATCCAGAATCAGTGCCCTGTTCCTGCTTTCTCCCCATATCCCTTGATTCCTTTAGCCCTAAGAGCTAAATCTAACTGTCTCCTGAAAACATCCAGTGAATCGGCCTCCACTGTCTTCTGTGGCAGAGAATTCCATAGATTCACAACTCTCTGGGTGAAAAGGTTTTTCCTCATCTCAGTCCTAAATGGCCAACGCCTTATTCTTAAACTGTGACCCCTGGTTCTGGACTCCCCCAACATCGGGAACATTTTTCCTGCATCTAGCAATTAGAAGCAATTTAGTCAGGCTATCCCGTCTCATGTACTGAATTGTACCTTTAGATTTTAGAAATAGTGTTGAAACATGCACTTTGGCCCATTGAATCCACGCCGACCATCGATCACCCATTCTAATTCTATCTTATCTCACTTTCATGTCCTAGATACCCGGGGACAATTTATAGAGGCCAGCTGAACTAGAAATCTGCACCTCTTTGGAATGTGGGAGGAAACTGGAGTACCCGGAAGAAACCCACGGGGTCACAGAGAGAACGTACTAACTCCGTGCACAGAAAGCCCCCGCAGTCAGGATCGAACTTGGGTTTCTGGAGCTGTGAGGCAGCAGCTCTAATGCTGCGCCACAGTACTGCCCCGGGGTGGGAGATTACAACCTTCACTTGGTCCACCCTGTTTCGACGAATGCAATCAACCTGGCGTGCACAAACAGAAGGTCAAACAGAACAAGTTTAGGCTGTGCACGCCATACGCAAGAAGAAGTACTGCCTCGTTTCTTCATTTCCTTTATCCCTCACCCCCTCTCCCAACACTTTAGAAACATAGAGAAACATAGAAAATAGGTGCAGGAATAGGCCATTCGGCCCTTCAAGCCTGCACCGTCATTCAATATGATCATGGCTGATCACCCAACTCAGTATCCTGTACCTGCCTTCTCTCCATACCCCATGATCCCTTTAGCCACAAGGGCCACATCTAACTCCCTCTTAAATATAGCCAATGAACTGGCCTCAACTGCCTTCTGTGGCAGAGAATTCCACAGACTCACCACTCTCTGTGAAAAATGTTTTTCTCATCTCGGTCCTAAAGGATTTCCCCCTTATCCTTAAACCGTGACCCCTTGTCCTGGACTTCCCCAACATCGGGAACAATCTTCCTGCATCTAGCCTGTCCAATCCCTTAAGAATTTTGTAAGTTTCTATAAGATCCCCCCTCAATCTTCTAAATTCTAGCAAGTATAAGCCGAGTTTACCCTTCCCTATGCCAACACTCCCTGCTACAATGGATATGCCGATGGCAGAATATGATTAATAAGACACACACACACTAGCAAATGTGCTAGCAAATGCTCAGAGAATACGTTGTAGGTTAGATTTGCATTCCCAAGACATGAGCACAAATCCCTGACAACATTCTCAGCATAGTGCAGAAAGACTGATTACAATTTGAACAATTAGGTAATCGGTCGAATCTGGCCAACATATATCCCTAAAATAAGCATCACTAAAACAGATAATCTGGTGATTTATCTAAACAGTGTTTGTGGGACTTTGCCTGTGCATGTTAGCTCTCTTGCTTCACCGAGTCAAGGACAACAAAAATAAGTGCTTGTGTGGCAATGAGGAACTGCAGATGCTGGTTTACCAAAGAAACACACAAAATGCTGGAGCAACTCAGCGGCTCAGGCAGCATCTATGGAGAGCATGGAGAGGCCACGTTACAAGTCTGAAGACCCAAAACGTCATTTATCCACGTTCGCCAGAGATGCTGCTTGACCCGCTGAGTTACCCCAGCATTTTGTGTCCTTCTTTCAAAAATACGTGCCTCACCGACTGATAAATTCTTTGGGGTGTCTAAGTCATGAAATGTCTTTACCAGTGCTGCACTTAACAGGAGCTTGTTTCACTTTGTGGTATGCAGGGTAGATTCCTTCGAATGGAAAATAAGGTCTGTTAATACTTGGGATGGGGGAAGGGGATTCATTGTTGGTGAAGTTCAAAGCCGTACAAAACAGATGCAAGGTTTCAGGCATGTCCACTTGTGACAGCCTGTCCAAATGCTAACCCTCGATGCCCTCCCCCCAAAGAAGAACCCAACTTCCCCCCAGAATTCACCCAGGATTTGTGAGTGACAAGAACTGTTGCAAGGAGAACCTTAGGCTTGGTTGACTGTAACTGTAGATCATTGAATGTGTATTAAGCAGCTTCAGCTAGAGAGGCAATGGGACTGGGAATGGAATGTCGTATGTGAAAGAGTAAATCTACTATCTCCTTTGCTACCAAATTATTTTTAAATGGTTCATTTTTTCCTGATCTCTCTTAACTATTTGCATTTGTTCCAAGAGGTGAAAGTAGGCAAAGGTGTTTCACAGAAACCTTATATAGACAATAGACAACAGGTGCAGGAGTAGAGGCCATTCGGCCCTTCGAGCCAGCACCGCCATTCAATGTGATCATGGCTGGTCATCCACAATCAGTACCCCGTTCCTGCCTTCTCCCCATATCCCCTGACTCCGCTATGTTTAAAAGCCCTATCTAGCTCTCTCTTGAAAGCATCCAGAGAACCTGCCTCCACCCGACAAACAACTGTGCTGCCGATGACCCGAACGACGACCGAAGACTGGAATGCGCCCGGTAGGCAGACTCATCCCACAGGCCTCCCAGGAGACTACGGTGAAGCTGGGCGGCGAAGCCTGTCTAGGCCGAAGGAGCCTTAGCGGTGGCTCGGCGACGGCAGCGGATAACCCGGCGGTAGTGTAAGCATCGGCGGCAATGGGAGCTTCCGTGGCGATGGGGCTTCACGGTCGATGAGCGTGGGGGGGGGGGGGGGGGACGACAATCGGGATCTGGCGTAGCGGGACCGCCATTAAGAACCGCTGTGAGGGACGGTGAGAGAACGAAGGGGGACCCGGTGTGGGGAGGTGGAGGGTGGCACTCTAGTTTAGAATCCTCTGCCCAGGGGATAACCCTGCGTTCGTTCATTAGACAATAGACAATAGGTGCAGGAGTAGGCCATTTGGCCCTTCGAGCCAGCACCACCATTCAATGTGATCATGGCTGATCATCCACAATCAGTACCCCGTTCCTGCCTTCTCCCCATATCCACTGACTCCGCTATTTTTAAGAGCCCTATCTAGCTCTCTCTCTAAAGCATCCAGAGAATCGGCCTCCACCGCCCTCTGAGGCAGAAAATTCCACAGACTCACAACTCTCTGTGAGAAAAAGTGTTTCCTCTTCTCCGTTCTAACTGGCTTACCCCTTATTCTTAAACTGTGGCCCCTGGTTCTGGACTCCCCCAACATCGGGAACATGTTTCCTGCCTCTAGCGTGTCCAAGCCCTTAACAATCTTATATGTTTCAATGAGATCACCTTTCATCCATCTAAACTGCACAGTGTACAAGCCCAGCTGCTCCATTCTCTCAGCCTTCATTCCTGTGAAGGCGCTGTGCATACGGCAGCCAGCCAATAGTCGCTTGTCTTTTTCTTTTTGTTTTCACTTTTAATTTCAAGTTTTTATGTACCTTGTGTGTTGTGACTGTTGGCAGAACAATTTCCCTCCGGGGGGGAATAAAGTTTTATCGTATCGTTAAGACTACCCTCCACACACTAGGGACAATTTAACATTTATTCCTAGCCAATTAACCTACAAACCTGTACGTCTTTGGAGTGTGTGAGGAAACAGGAGGTCCCGGAAGAAAGCCACGCAGGTCACGGGGAGAATGTGCAAACTCCATACAGACAACACCTGTAGTCAGGATCGAACCTAGGTCTCTGAGGCTGTAAGGCAGTAGCTCTACCGCTGTGCTCCCGTATTGTGAGCCAGCATTGCATTTGGCTGTAGACAAAGGTGCTGGAGAAACTCAACGGGTGGAGCAGCATCTATGGAGCGAAGGAAATAGGCAACGTTTCGGGCCAAAACCCTTCTTCAGACTGCCTGAGGAGAGTTTGATGGTCTTGACCTCAACCCTCCACCAAGCTTATGGTCCAAACGCACTCATATTCAAACACAACATAGGATTGCTAGGAGTGGACAAATGAGATTCTAGGGAAGGGTTAACTCCCCACCTGACCCAGATTTTTTTGCTGCCTTTCACACCCTCACAAGTCAGTCTTCAACTAATACAAAATGAGCCAAAAGTGTTAATTAGCTGCAAATTGCCAAGTCCACACCTCCTTCGCCCTAAATTGAAGTAGCATCTGTGGTTGAACACAGAAGCTCAGGACTGATCCCACTCATATGATAGATAACAAGAGCTCACGTGATCATTCACGAAGCTAGAGAGGCGATTAAGCTGCCCATCTGTCTGAAGAAGGGACCCGACCTGAAACATCACCCATCCTTTTTCTCCAGACATGCTGCCTGACCCGCTGGGTTACTCCAGCACTTGTGTCTATCTTTTGTATAATAATAATATCTTTTAATGTCATTACACATAAGTGCAACGAGATTTGGTTTGCAACTTCGAGATTTCCGTTAGCATCCCTCGAGAACAAGGTTTGTAAAAACGAACATTTGACCAGTAACATCAACACAGACTAAAGTGCGAGGCCGGGGGAGATAGTCCATGCGGTTGGGGGGTGGTACTCAGCAGGGCTGGTTCAGAGCCGCTATAGCTCTGGGAATGAAGCTGTTCCTGAGTATGGTAGTGTGGGCGTAGAAGGCCTTGTAACGTCTGCCGGAAGGGAGTAGTTCGAACAGTCCATTACAAGGGTGAGAGGACTCCTTATGTATGCTGACGGCCTTCCTGAGGCACCGTGTGTGGTAGATGCCCTCCAAGGCTGGTAGCGGTGTCCCAATAATCTGTTGCGCTCTGTGGACAATGAGCTGAAGAGCTCTCCTCTCCGCCTCCGTGCAGCTGAGATACCACACAGAGATGCCATACGTTAGTATGCTCTCTGTGGTGCAGCGGTAGAAGGTCGTCAACAGCTGTTGGGGCAGACCAGTCCGTTTCAATGTTCTTAGGAAGAACAGTTGTTGCTGTGCCTTTTTGACCAGCGCAGCGGTGTTGGTGGACCATGTGAGGTCCTCTGAGATGTGAGTGCCCAGAAACTTGAAGCTGGACACTCTCTCCACACTGTCTCCATAGATGGAAATTGGGGCGTATTCCCCATTCTGTGACCTCCTGAAGTTGATAATCAGCTCCTTGGTCTTGGAGGTGTTTCGCGACAAGTTGTTCCGTGTGCACCAGTCCGCCAGGTTCTGCACCTCCGCTCTATAGTTTGTTTCATCACCGTTGGTGATCAGCCCGTATAAACCAGCATCTGCAGTTTAGTTGAGTTCAGTTTAGAGACACAGCGTGGAAACAGGCCCTTTGGCCCACTAAATCCGTGCTGACCAGCGATCCCCGCATATTAACGCTATCCTACACAAACTAGGGACAATTTTTAATTTATACCAAGCCAATTAGCCTACAAACCTGTACGTCTTTATATTGTGGGATGAAACCGAAGATCTCGGAGAAAACCCACGCAGGTCACGGGGGGAACGGTTGCCGTACAGACAGCACCCGTGGTCAGGATGGAACCCGGGTCTCCGGCGCTGTGAGGCAGCAACTCTACCGCTGCGCCACTGTGTAGCACTCTACCACCACCACTGACAGTTCCATGGAAATAATCATCTTCCTGAAAATAAGTGGAGAAACTGCTGAAGATAGTACGTCAGGTGACATCTTTAGAGAGCAAAAAAAGAGTTAACGTCACGGCAGTGCTCCAATTCTGACCTCTTGCATTAATAATTTTCCATGCGTCAACACAGATATGCATGTGTATGAGATTGCATGTGGTTTGGGAAATATCCTGACTCATAGCTTATTCTTCTGTAAGCACAGCAAATTTCGCTTCGGATATTTCAATTCTCTGAAGCAGGGTCTCGACCTGAAACATCACCTATCCATGTTCTCCAGAGATATTGCCCAAAGACACTCTGTTACTCGCGCACTTTGTGTCCATTTGTGTATTAGCCGGCTCCTGCAGTTCCTAGTTTCTACTTTTCTCAATTCTCCTAATCCTGGATCAGGGACTGTTGCTCCTCTTTTCTGTTCCTTGGTCGGCTGTTCAAACAATGGGCAATAATTCTCATCTTCACACATTCTCAGCTCTTTTCCACCCAGAGGATTTGTCCATGCTGATCAAGCAGTCCCATCCACACTAGTCCCACCTGCCCGTGTTTGGCCAATATCCATCTATGCCTTTCAATAGACAATAGGCAATAGATGCAGGAGTAGGCCATTTGGCCCTTCGAGCCAGCACCGCCATTCAATGTGATCATGGCTGATCATCCCCAATCAGTACCCCGTTCCTGCCTTCTCCCCATATCCCCTGACTCCACTATCTTTAAGAGCCCTATCTAGCTCTCGAAAGCATCCAGAGAACCGGCCTCCACCGCCCTCTCAGGCAGAGATTTCCACAGACTCACCACTCTCTGTGAGAAAAAGTGTTTCCTCGTCTCAGTTCTAACTGACTTACCCCTTATTCTTAAACTGTGGCCCCTGGTTCTGGACTTCCCCAACATCGGGAACATGTTTCCTGCCTCTAGTGTGTCCAAGCCCTTAACAATCTTATATGTTTCCTGTCCGTGTACCTGTCCAAATGTTTAGTTAGTTTAGTTTCGAGATATAGTGTGGAAACAGGCCCTTCGCCCACTGAGTCCGTGACAACCAGAGATCCCTGCAAACTAACATTAACTAGGGACAATTTACAATTTTACCACGGCAATTAGCCTACAAACCTGTATGTCTTTGGAGTGTGGGAGGAAACAGGAGATCCCGGAGGAAAGCCATGTAGGTCACGGGGAGAATGTGCAAACTCCACACAGACAGCACCCGTAGTCAGGATGGAACCTGGGACTATACCACTGCGCCACTGTGCCGCCCATTTAAAAGTATTTTAAATGTTAATATAGTACCCGCCTCAACTACTCCGCTGGCAGCTTGTTCTACATACGCACCACCCTCTGTGTTAAAAATAATGCCTATTAGATTCCCATTAAAAATGTTCCCCTCTCACCTTAAACCTATGTCATTTAGTTCTTGAGTCCCATATTGTGGGTAATATAATCTGTGCATTCCCCCTATCTATTTCCCTCATGATCTTACACACCTCTAAAAGATCATCCCTCATCCTCCTGCAATCCAAGAAATAATGTCCTGGCCTGCCCAACCTCTCCCTGTAACTCAGGCCGTCACGTCCTAGCAACATCCCCGTAAATCTTCTCTGCACTTTTTTCCAGCTTAACAACATCTTTCCAAGAGCAAGGTGACCAAAACTGAATAAAATCCTCCAAATGTGGCCTCAGCAACGTCTTGTACAATTGTAATTTAAGGTTGAACAAGTTAGGTCTTTATTCTTTGGAATGCAGAAGGTTAAGGGGGGACTTGATTGAGGTCTTTAAAATGATGAAAGGGACAGACAGACGTGGATAAGCTTTTCCCATTGAGGGTAGGAAAGATTCAAACAAGAGGGCATGACATGAGAATTAAGGGACAGAAGTTTAGGGGTAACATGAGGGGGAGAGTGGTGGCTGTGTGGAATGATCTTCCTGCAGAAGTGGTGGAGGCAGGATCGATTTTAACATTTAAAAGTAAAGTGGATAGGTATATGGACGGGATGGGAATGGAGGGGTATGGTCTGAGTGCAGGTAGATGGGACTAGGGGAAAATAAATGGTCGGCACAGACTGGAAGGGCCGAGAGGGCCTGTTTCCGTGCTGAAATTGTTATATGGTTATATGGTTAATATAACATCCCGACCAAGGGTGCTGTCTGTACGGAGTTTGTACGCTCTCCACGAGACCTGCGTGGGTTTCCTCCCAAACTCCAAACACCCGCACTCCGAAGACATACAGGTTTGTGGGTTACACAAAAAGCTGGAGAAACTCAGCGGGTGCAGCAGCATCTAAGGAGTGAAGGAGATAGGCGACGTTTCGGGTCGAGACCCTTCTTCAGACGTCTCGACCCGAAACGTCGCCCATCTCCTTCACTCCTTAGATGCTGCTGCACCCGCTGAGTTTCTCCAGCTTTTTGTGTAACCCTCGATTCTCCAGCATCTGCAGTTCCTTCTTTAACAGGTTTGTGGGTTGATTGGCTTGGTATAAGTATAAATTGTCCCGAGTGCGCATATGATAGTGTCAGGTTATGGGGATGGCTGGTCGGTGCGGACTCGGTGGGATGAAGGGTCTGTTTCTGCACTGTATCTCTAAACTATACTAAACCAAACTAATCCCAACTTCTATACTAAATATCCTGACTGATGAAGGCCAGAGTGTCAAAAGCCTTCTTGACCACCCTATCTAGCACTTTCATGGATCCCTCTGTTCTACAACAATCCCCAGAGCCCTGCCCCTTACTGTCCCTTTATTAAACTAACCAAGTTGAGCTACTCCACCCTCTATGCTGCCTGGTGACTCTGACCATGTTGATATGGTGTGGAATTTCACAAGTCATATTTTTCTTCCAAGAATCGTCCGTTCCTCTTTAAAGTTCACCCTCCATTCCTCCTGTTTCGGGGCTCTGTCTTTATCTTGTGCAGTGCAGAAGAAAGTATTCCAGTGAATAAGTCTTCTAGGAACTGCTCAGCCACTGCTTAAGGCGGGCACCTATCATTGAGCTAAGCTCTATCATTAGGTTTCCAGTAAATGTATTTACACGGAAAGCAAATAATGTGCGTCTTTTACAGCACCTTGTGTACTCTCCAGACACCCTCAGCATAAACAAGCTGTTGCAGGAACATTTTGTCTTTTTGCTTGATTCAGTCTCATGTCTCCAGACAATCTTATTTGCTTCACAACAAACGAGGCACAATTTATTTTAAATGCAGCTGTTATTGCAACGTAGGTAGTTAATTTGCAGACAAAATAAGCTCACAAGTGGCAAGGAAAATGGTATGTTTTAGTGAAGAAACTAGTGAAGAAAGGGCGGCATGGTGGTGCAGCAATGGTGTTTCTGCCTTACAGCGCCAGAGACCCGGGTTCAATCCCGACTATGGATGCTGTCTGTACAGAGTTTGTACGTTCTCCCCTTGACTGCGTGGGTTTTCTCCGAGATCTTAGGTTTCCTTCCACACTCCAAAGACATACAGGTCTGTAGGTTTAATTGGCTTGGAAAATGTAAAAGCTGTCCCAAGAGTGTGTATGTTAGTGTTAATATGCGGGGATCGCTGGTCGGCGCGGACCCGGTGGGTCGAAGGGCCTGTTTCCGCGCTGTATCTTTAAATTAAACTAAACTAAATAAGGAACTTCAGATTCTGCTTTACTAAAAGTGCTGGAGCAGCTCAGCAGGTCAGGCAGCATCTCTGGTGAGCATAGATGGGCAATGCTGCGGGCCGGGACACTTTGTAATGATATTAGTTGAAAGGTAAACATTGTAATAAGACAACATGGAGAAGTCACTTTCAGCAAGGCAACAATTGAGACACAAGGAACTTCAGATGCTGACCGACATCGTGAGCAAAACACAAAGCGTTAGGACTTCTTCAGACTGATGTTTAACAATATCTCATGAATTTTTTGTTAGTTTTTAGGGATACAGCGCAGAAAAATGCCCTTCACCTGCGCCAATCTGCGATCCCTGTACACTGGTACTATCCTACACACTTGGGACAATTTACAATTATACCAAGCCAATTAGCCTACAAACCTGTACGTCTTTGGAGTGTGGGAGAAACCGGAGCAGCCAGGGAAAACCCACGTGGCCACAGGGAGAACGTACAAACTCCATACAGACAACACCCGCAGTCAGGATCGAACCCAGGTCTCTGGCGCTGCATTTCAAGGATTTTAAAAAGTCAGGGGCGTGATGAGAAGAGAGAGAAAGCACACACACACAAATGTGTGACAGGGCTTGAGACAAAATTGCTGAGGATTTCACAGACAGCTGAAGGCACAGCCATCCACATGCACCAATTAAAATCAGTGAAGCATGAGCCAGTATCATCTTCAAATACCTAATTACCCTCCAACTGGCCCCAGAAGTACAATTACGCACTTTAGTGGTAAATGGGCACGCTGATTTCATGTACAGCATTGTCTCCCAGCGGTGTTTTGTCACTAGTTACAAAGGACTCCTATCAGGCAACATACCTAGCAATGGACGAATATTAGATAAGATGAGTATGAATGAGTACCCAGGAACGAGTAGGTTACCACCAGGAATAAGTAGGTTAACGTATGATGAGCGTTTGACTGGGCCTGTACTTGCTGGAGTTTAGAAGAATAAGGGGGGGGGGGGGGGACCTCATTGAAACGTACAGAAGAATAGTGAAAGGCTTGGATAGAGTGGATGTGGACTAGTGGGAGAGTCTAGGTCACAGCCTCAGAATTAAATTACCTTCTTCTAGGAAGGAGATGCGGAGGAATTTCTTTAGTCAGAGGGTGGTGAGTCTGTGGAATTATTTGCCACAGACAGCTGTAGAGGCCAGGTCAGTAGATATTTTAAAGGCGGACATGGATAGATTCTTGATTAGTACAGGTGTCAGGGGTTATGGGAAGAAGGTAGGATTCCTATCACTTATGATCTTATGATAAGATGCAAGTCATCTTGCTAGTTTCACCGTTTGTATTCCTTCATTATCACCTCTTGCACAGCCAACAATGGACCATTGTGGGCTCCACCTTTCTTGAGTCATCGGTGCCGGCTGTGATTTGTTCTGTATCTTTCCCTCTCACCAGACTCACAGTCTGAAGAAGGGTCTCGACCCGAAAAGTCACCTATCCCTTTTCTCCAGAGATGTTGCCTGACCTGCTGAGTTACTCCAGCATTTTGTCTATAAATGAGTGTTATAGGTTGGTTGAAATACACTGACCATGAGACATTCTGCCGGTGACTTTGACAATCTGCTCAGTAAACCATCTGTTAGGATTCACAATTTCCTTCTCTCATGGGGGCCTCAAGGACATTTCTGTGCAGCCAAACACCTGATAAATGTGATAAAACGATGCTCCTCACCACAAAAAGTCAGTCATAGAGCAGGAAAACATGAAAATAGACTCTTCAGCTCAATTCATCCATGCCGTCCAAGATGCTCCATCTAAGCTAGTCCCACCTGCCTGTGTTTGCCGCATATTGCTCTAAACCTTTCCTTTCCATGTACCTGTCCAAGTTTCTTTCCAATGCTGTTATAGTACCTGCCTCAACTACCTCCTCTAGCAGCTTAGTTTGGTTCAGAGATACAATGCGGAAACAGGCCCCTCGGCCCAATGTGTCCGCGCCGACCAGTGATCCCCGCACACTAACACTATCCGACACACACTAGGGAGAATTTACATTTATACCAAGCCAAGTCGCCTACAAACCTCTATGTCTTTGGGGTGTGGAAGGAAACCAGAGATCCCGGAGAAAACCCACAAAGGTCACCGGGTGAATGTACAAATTCTGTACAGACAAGGACCTGTAGTTAGGATCAACCCCGGGTCCCTGGCGCTGTAAGGCAGCATCTCTACGCCATCCTCTTGTCCCATATACCCACCGCCCTCTCATTTCCCATGGGGATAGGTGGTGCAACACGGGCCAATTCACAGCTGATGCAACGTCTGATATTGTGCCGATATCGTGTAAATCTTGCAAACAAATGAAATGATGTGAAACCTGCGAGCACTGCACAAAATTCACGGGTTTCATGAATATGGTGTACTTTTGAACTAAGTCCATCTACAGCTATAATCCCACAGTTCGCAGTCCTTTCAACTACAGACTTAATTGTCTCACAAAGGCTCTGTGTGAATGCCTTACGGTGCAAATAGGTGCTTGTGCAATACTTAGCGTGCCTATGCTTGTTGGTCCTGGTAATGATCCAGCTTCACATTCATATTGATCACTCATTCGTCTCTTTCCAGATATTTGCTGCCTTTCACTCGTTCCCTAGAGTGCTCTTTTCATACCTGCGACTTTCTCCTTCCCTCGCACAGTCTGAACCTCAAACTGTCTTATACTCGTTAGAATTTAGAAGATTGAGGGGGGATCTTATAGAAACTTACAAAATTCTTAAGGGGTTGGACAGGCTAGATGCAGGAAGATTGTTCCCGATGTTGTGGAAGTCCAGAACACGGGGTCACAGTTTAAGGATAAGGGGACCAAGATGAGAAAAACATTTTTCACACAGAGAGTGGTGAATCTGTGGAATTCTCTGCCACAGAAGGCAGTTGAGGCCAGTTCATTGGCCATATTTAAGAGGGAGTTAGATGTGGTCCTTGTGGCTACAGGAATCAGGGAGTATGGAGAGAAGGCAGGTACGGGATACTGAGTTGGATGATCAGCCATGATCACATTGAATGGCGGTGCAGGCTGGAAGGGCCGAATGGCCTATTCCTGCACCTATTTTCTATGTTTCTATGTTAACTCCCACAGATTCTCAGGATGGCAGAGCATGTCTTTACTTCCCCACGTTTCTCTTCAGTAGAGTTGCTGTCTCACAGAGCCAGAGACCCGTGTTCCATCCTGGCTACGGGAGTTTGTACGTTCTTCACGTGACTTGTGCGGGATTTCTCCGGGATCTCCGGTTTCCTCTCAAACTCCAAAGGGATTCCTCCTTTGCATGTCATAGAAGCAGAGATAGGCCATTTGGCACATCATTTACTCTGCCTTTCAATCATGGCTGATCTATCTTTAACTCTAAACCCCATTTTACTGCCTTCTCCCTGTGTGTTTTTAGTTCTTTAGCTTGATTTATGTGAGGGGTGGGGGGTGGGGGTTGGGGGAAACTTTTTCAAGAGTCAGGAGAGTTTATTGTCATGTGTCCCTGACAGGACAATGGAATTCTTGCTTTGCTTCAGCACAAAAGGACATAGTAGGCATTGACTACAAAACAGATCAGTGTGTCCATATACCATTATATATGTAAATACACACATGAATAAATAAACAGATAAAGTGCAAATAACAGATAATGGGTTATTAATGTTCCGAGTTTTGTCCAAGCCAAGTTTAATAGCCTGATGGCTGTGGGGAAGTAGCTATTCCTGAACCTGGTCGTTGCAGTCTTTATCTCTTCCTCGACGGAGATGCATTTTTTTTCTGTATGGTATCTCGGTCCGCACTGCCTAACATTGAGGAGTTGGCGGCCTTTGCTGGAGGCCGACTTTTGAGAGCTCTGCCAGGGGGGAGCTAATGGGTCTTTAACATCGCGGAGCCCGCCATCTCTTTGCCAGGGATCGACCTCGGAGCTCCAACTGTGGGTGCTTGCGGACTTAACATCATGGAGCTCACGGTCTCAAGTCAGAGATCGACTTTGGGAACTGCAAGCTGCGGGCGCGTCCACCACCTCGACGCGGGAGTTTCGACCGCTGGAGCTTCGATCGCCCCGACGGATGGTTCAACTGCCCCGACCGCGGGAGAATAAAGAGGGAAGATGGGACTTTTTTCCCTTCCATCACAGTGAGGCATGTGGGGAATCCGCTGTGGTGGATGTTTATGTTAACTTCTATGTAGTTGTGTGCTTTGTTGCTTTTTTTTCGTATGGCGGTATGGTAATTCGCATATCACTGTACCTTAATTGGTACGTGACAATAAAAGACCTTTGAAACCCTTTGATACCTTAATTCCAAAGACGTGCAGGTTTGTAGGTTGTAAATTACCCCTAGTGTGTAGGATGCAAAAGTGGGATAACATAAAACTGGTGTGAATGGGCGATCGATGGTCGGCTGGCTCGTACGTGGTAGGTTGAAGCACTTGTTTTCACACTGGAAGTCTCTAAAACTATTTAAACAGACTCCATCTGCCGAACAAATTGACCTGCTATAGATTTCTGCAACCCATGACTGCAATTTGCTCCATCTCCATTCATCGCTCTATATAGCCACATCAATGGACCTTCTGCCAGAGTCCTGACACAAGAAGCAGAAGGAAATTACAAGCATATTGTTTTACATCTGAAATTCTGACTCCGTATGCAACATTTGAGATATGAACAACACATGGAGACAGAAATTATAAACTTTATTTCCACATACTTTGCTTTAAAACTGGTTTTCTTTCAATCCCTCTCATCTGTTTTGTGTCTGCTGTTACTTGAGGATTTTTAGTTTCGAGATACAGCACAAAAACAAGCCCTTCAGCCCATCGGGTCCACACCGACCAGCGATCCCCGCACGCTAACACTATCCTACACACACCAGGAACATTTCACATTTATACCAAGCCATTCATGGGTACACAAAATGCTGGAGAAACTCAGCGGGTGCAGCAGCATCTATGAAGCGAAGGAGATAGGCAACGTTTCGGGCTGAAACCCTTCTTCAGACACTCTCCAATCTCCTTCGCTCCATAGATGCTGCTGCACCCGCTGAGTTTCTCCAGCATTTTGTGTACCCTCGATTTTCCAGCATCTGCAGTTCCTTCTTTAACCTGCATTCATGTATACTTTTGGAGTGTGGGAGGAAACGGAAGATCTCAGAGAAAACCCTGCAGGTCATGGGAAGAACGCACAAACTCCGTACAGACAGCACCTGTTGTCAGGATCGAACCCGGGTCTCTGGCGCTGTAAGACAGTAGCTCTGCCACCACGCCACCGTGCTGCCCTATTGATGTAGTGATAAAGGATAGCTCTCTCCGTGCTTCACATCAGCAAGTTAATCAAGCAGCCCAAATCCCTTACATCCAACCAGTGTATCATTATTTCATAATACATTTACGTCAGCTTCCGTGCTGATCAAGTAAAAAATAAATTGCAGCACATTTCCTACCAAAGGTCAAGGAGTTTAGAACCAATAAAGTACTTTCCATGCACCATTGCTCATACTATGACAGCCAATCCATGCGCAACAGGATCACAGAAATAGCAATGAGACAATAGATCAATTAATCTGATCTTTAGTAGTGGCAGTAGTAGAGGGAAAATGCTGGCCTCGTACAGAAACATAGACAAATAGGTGCAGGAGTAGGCCATTCTGCCCTTCGAACCAGCACTGCCATTCAATATGATCATGCCTGATCATCTAAAATCAGTACCCCGGTCCGGCTTCTCCCCCTATCCCTTGATTCCGTTAGTTCTAAGAGCAAAATTTAACTCTCTCTTGAAAACATCCAGTGAATTGGCCTCCACTGCCTTCTGTGGCAGAGAATTCCACAGGTTCGCTGGGTGAAAAAGATTTTCCTCATCTCAGTCCTAAATGGCCTACTCCATATTCTTAAACTGTGACCCCTGGTTCTGGAACATTTTTCCTGCATCTAGCCTGTCCAATCCTTTAAGAATTGTACATGTTTCTATAAGATCCCCTCCACTCCAGTGAATACAAGCCCAGTCGACCCACTCTTTCATCATAAGTCAGTCCCGCCAACCCAGGAATTAACCTGGTGAGCCTACGCTGCACTCCCTCAATAGCAAGAATGTCCTTTTTCAAATTAGGAGGTCAAAACTGCACACAATACTCCTGGTGCGGTCTCACCAGGGCCCAGTACAACTGTAGTAGGACATCCTTGCTCCTAAACAGGGAGAACTCTCGACAGAGTAGCCGCTTTGTCACTGTTTATATCTTTCCCAGAGTACAAATTAAACTCAGTGCAATGTCTCATCAAAAAGGAGGCACGTCTGAAAGCCGTGCTCCCTCAACACTGGCATCAAGTTGTGCTCATCGTATTAAGCTCAGACCTTTCACAGCACTTAAATCATATTTTTGAATATGCTATGAAAATATTTTTTATTATTAATAAATAAGGGAGATACCTTAGCATCATCTCTGGAGAAGGACTGGGTGACATTTCGGGTCAGGACCCTTCTTCAGACTGAGAATTAGTCTCTCAGACGCAGTCACACTCTCAGTCTGAAGAAAAGTCTCGACTTAAACCACTTCACCTATTCCATTTCTCCGCAGATGCTGTCTGTCCCGCTGCGTTACTCCAGCATTTTACAATAGACAATAGGTGCAGGAGTAGGCCATTCGCACCTTCGAGCCAGCACCGTCATTCAATGTGATCATGGTTGATCATCCCCAATCAGTACCCCGTTCCTGCCTTCTCCCCATATCCCCTGACTCCGCTATTTTTACGAGCCCTATCTTACTATCTCTTGAAAGCATCCAGTGAACCTGCCTCCACCCCCCTCTGAGGCAGAGAATTCCACAGACTCACCACTCTCTGTGAGAAAAAGTGTTTCCTCGTCTCCGTTCTAAATTACTTACTCCTTATTCTTAAACTATTCCTAAACTGTGGCCCCTGGTTCTGGACTCCCCAACATCGGGAACATGTTTCCTGCCTCTAGCATGTCCAAATTTTGTGTCTATCTTCGGTATAAACCAGCATCTGCAGTTCCTTCCTACACAAGGAAAATACCTTTCTGGGAGGTGAAGTTATTGTCTATATCTTTAGACTTCCGAGATACAGCCCTTTGGCCCACCAAATCTGCACCAACCTGCAAACACCCCATACATTAACACTAATCTACACACTAGGGACATTTTCCCACTTTTACCTACATCAGTTAACCTACAAACATGCACGTCTGTGGAATGTGGGAGGAAATTGGAGAAAATCTACACGGTCATGGGGAAAACGCACAAACTCCGTAGACAGCACCCGTAGTCAGGATCGAACCGGGGTCTCTGCCGCTGTAAGGCAGCACATCTACCACTGCACAGCCCTACACCTGTCGAGTTCCTATGTATCACACGCTGCATCTCTGAATTCACCGTCATGGCACAATTAAAATGAAAGGAGGGCGGGTGCTTGCCTGAGCATGTGTGCGGCTGATTCGGAGTATCTGTCTGCATCATATACATGTCCAGGCACGTACATACAATCATACCAATAGTTTCAAGACTTTGTACGATTTTGCAACACAGAGGGAATCAGCAGGTATAAAGATATGTCGAGAAGGTGTAGCTCATAAAACATAGGAGCAGAATTAGGCCCTTCAGCCCATTGAGTCTGCTCCACCATTCAATCATGGCTGATCTATTTTTCCCTTTCATCTCATCTCCTGCCTTCTTCCCGCAGCCTATGACACCCTTACTAATCAAGAATCTATCAATCTTCACTTAAAAAATATCCACTGACTTGCCCTCCACTGCCTTCTGTGGCGATGAATTCCACAGATTCACCACCCTCTGACTAAAGAAATTCCTCCTCATTGCCATTCAAAAGGTACATCCTTTTAACCTGAGACTGTGCCCTCTGGTCCTAGACACTCCCACTGGTGGAAACATCCTCTCCACATCCATTCTATTTAGGTCAGTAGTAATTTGGTTATGATGCTGAATGACCATTTCTGCTTTAATTATATCTGAAGAAGGGTCCAGACCCAAAATGTCATCCATCCATGTTCTGAGTTACTCCAGCATTTTGTGTCTCCCCTTAGTAAACCAGCATCTGCAATTCCTTGTTAAAGAAGGAACTGCAGATGCTGGAGAATCGAGGGTTACACAAAAAGCTGGAGACACTCAGCGGGTGCAGCAGCATATCGCTCCTTAGATGCTGCTGCACCCGCTGAGTTTCTCCAGCTTTTTGTGTAACCATCTGCAATTCCTTGTTTCAACAGATAAGGAGGATCTGAAGAAGGGTCCCGGCCCGAAACGTCTCCAGAAAAGTTGAGTTACTCCAGTACTTTGTGTTCTATGCAAGATTATTTATTATTTATGATGTGGGCGTGTGAACACCTGCATGTCTTTGTCTGATGCAAATAGTTATTCTGATTGGCAAGGTGAAGAATATCAGTCACTTCATGTCTTTCACAACTCTTCTGTTCCTAAGTGCACAGAGAAAAGAAACGGCTAATTTAAATGAGCACGTATTAGTTGAAGCAGCATCCACCCCTTCCTGTGCCAGGCTGTGCTCTCAATGTATTTAAAAGTAAATGAAAAGTCATTACTTAATGGAAACATAATGACAAACAGTGACTTGGAGCAATTAAGGGGCACAATCGTAATGTACTGGTGATGGGGTACAGGGAGAGATTGATTAACACAGTACAGTCACCACTTAACACTTTGACATTAGTACATTGGGACGCGAGACAAAAACAGGAAATGCTGATGACACTCAGCGGGTCAGGTGGCATCTGTGGCAAGAGAAAACAGATTCAATCAATAACCTTTCATCGGTATCAAGTAGGAAATCAAATGTGTTTTAAATTGCAGAGAAGAGCGAGGGTTGAAAGAAGGAAATGTGTGTCATTGAGTTATCCAACGTAGAAACAGGCACTTCATTAGGTCATCGGGAATAAGAGTAGAATTAGGCCATTCGGCCCATCAAGCCTACTGCGCCATCCAATCATGGCTGATCTATCTCTCCCTCCTACCCCAATCTCCTGCCTTCTCCCCATAACCTCTACCCCCCCCCCCCCTTCTCCTGTTTTCATTTATCTCCCACTTACATTGTTTCCAGACAGATCAGGGGTGATTAACAAGCTTTCACCACACTCTCTCAGCGGGCACCACCACCACTTCCGTCATTCAGCCTTTCCCTCATCTCCACTCGTTCTCTGCAACTTCAAAGATGATGAATTCCCAGTTCTGATGAAGAAGAGTAACCTGAAATATTGGCTCTGTTTGCCCCTCCAGAGATGTTATATCGACTGTTTCTAGCATTTCCAGTTTTTGCATTTCAGATTTCCTGCGCCTGTATTTTTTTTTTTTCCTTTGCTTTCACATGTTGGGAACTGGGGGTTTGATGCTCGCCTTCATCTTCATTCAGCAGTGGTGACAAACTCTGCCTCAGTTTAGTTTTGTTTAGTTCAGGGATACAGGCCCTTTGGCTCATCATGTCCGCACCGACAAGCGATCCCCATACACTTGCACTATCATACACACTAGGGACAAATTGAAATTTTTAAACAAAGCCAAATTAACCTACAAACCTGTACATCTTCGGAGGGTGGGAGAGAATGAGAGCACCCGGAGGAAACCCACGCAGTCACGGGGAGAACGTACAAACTCCTAAGACAGGAGCCTTAGTCCTAATCAAGACAGAGTCTTGATTCTATCAGTAAGCCACGGCTTCATGGTATGCGCCCGTCTTACAATGCAACACTCCCAGTGGCAGGACTGAGAGAGTGTTCCATCTTTGGTAAAGTGATTTTTGGTAGGGTGACTTTAATCTGAAGGAGTGGCGCAGCAATAGAATTGTTGCCTTACAGCACCAGGTTCCTGAGTTCGATCCTGACTATGGGTGCTTTCTTACTGAGTTTGTATGTTCTCCCTGTGATCCAGTTTCCTCCCACGCTCCAAACTCATGCAGGTGTCCAAGTTAATTGGCTTCTGCAAATTGTCAGACAGAACAAGGGTATGGGGATTGTTGGTCGGCGTAGACTCGGTGGGCTGAAGGGCCCGTTTCCATGCTGTACGTCATAATTAAACTGCCTTGAATGATCTTTCAAATGGAGGTTGAAAGGACCTCCATGCGTAGCCCCAGGCTGCTGAAAAGCAAATTAATTTGGCTCTGCATGAGTGTTATGGATCATAAAATGTGGTTACAAAATAAAAAGGCGTGGGAATACCTTAGGATAAAACACAGTTATGGGAAAAATAAAACACAAAGTGCTGGAGTAACTCAGTGGGTCAGGAAGCATCGCTGGAGAACGTTTGGTGATATTTCGTGTTGGTTCCCTTCTTCAGACAGATGTTTCTAGTATTAGTTGTGAATAAACACCAACAATTATACTGCTTGATATCTCTAATAATATCCAGGACTTGGATCATTTCCATTTATCAACCATGGTCTAACTCGCTGCCTTGATGCTTTACAAATCTGAAGACCGCCAACATGCCACATCTTCATTGATATGGACCTATGGTAGAAACCTGATGGCCAAACTCCCTGCGACATCTCCAGCTTCCAAGAAAGACACATGGTTAAGGATAACAGATTTGGCTTTTTACCTCAAGCCCCCACCTCAATACCATTAGGACACTGGAAATACATGGTACTGATGTTGGGTGACAATTATTATGACCTGTGGCCATTGATTTACACAAATATTTACTTTAGTTCAGAGAGATAACATGGAAACTGGCCCTTCAGCCAACTGAGTCCACACTGACCATCGATCACCCGCTCACACTGGTTCTATGTAATCCTACTTTCTCATCCGCTCCCTACACATTAGGGGCAATTTATTGATGGCCAATTAACTCACAGACCCAAATGTCTTTGGGATGTGGGAGGAAACCGGAGCACCCGGAGGAAACCCTCGCGGTCACAGGGAGAATGTGAAAACTCCACACAGAAAGGTTGCATTAGTTTAGATGGAATATGTTGGCCGGTGTGGGCAAGTTGGGCAGAAGGGCCTGTTTCCACATTATATGACTATGATAGCACCCGAGCCCGGGTCTTTGGTGCCATGAGATGCCAGCTCTACCAGCTGCACTAGTGCCACTCACTACAACCTTTAATTGATGGCAGCATAGCCTGCACTAGGGTAAAGTAGACTGCAGCACTGGATGGGTTAGGAACCAGTCTACAGACACAAAATGCGGGACAGGCAGCATCACTTGAGAAGGAATGGGTGGCGTTTCTGGTTGAGAGTCAGGAGAAAAGTAATCGAGAGATATATATCTCTATATGTCTTTACCTCTTGTTTACTTTTCCCCGACTCTCAGCCTGAAGAAGGGTCTCACCCACTCAATCTCTCCCGAGATGCTGCCTGTCCAGCATTTTGTGTCTATCTTCGGTTTAAACCAGCATCTGCAGCTCCTTCCTGCCCATAGGAACCAGTCTACACTGAAGCAGTGATAAAAATCCATCTGCATATCTTTGCACCTCAGATTGTAATCATTGACCCAAACACTGGGCTCTAGTACAAACAGTAAGAAACACAGAACAGTCAAACAAACACAAAACACAGATAAGGGCATTTATACTTCTGACTCAACCATCAAGATTAGGCATGATTAGTTGTACTTTGATCAGCTGAGTATTAAAACCAGCTGATCATGGACAAAATGTATACTGAGAGCTCAGATTATATTATGAAATAATACAATAAAATGCCTTGGCTACACTGAAGAAGGGTTTTGGCCCGAAACGTTGCCTATTTCCTTTGCTCCATAGATGCTGCCTCGCCCGCTGAGTTTCTCCAGCATTTTTGTCTACCTTGGTTACTCAAATCTGGTTCTTTTAGAAAGCAATGCATTTAGTTCCACTTTTCAAGACACAAAGTGCTGGAGTAACAGTGGGTTAGGCAGCATCTGGGCAAGAAGATAGACACAAAATGCTGGAGTAAATCAGTGCGACAGGCATGATATCTGGAGAGAAGGAACGGGTGACGTTTCCGGTTAAGACCCTTCTTCAGACTAGCATCTGGGCAACATGGATAGGCGATGTTTCCAAGTCTGTACCCTCCTTCAGATTTCAGACTGAAAAAGGGTCCTGACCCGAAATGTCACCTATCCATGTTCTCCAGAGATGCTGCCTGACCCGAGTTACTCCAGCACTTTGTGTCATTTTTTGGAAAACCAGCTTCAGTAATTCCTCATTTCTACTTTCCATTCCCAGTACTTCTTTTTTTTTTTTTGCTTTCAGTTCAACCGCAGGAATAAAAGGGAGACCACAGGAAAAAAAGGGAATGGTTTCAGTTTACTGCAGTGTCAGCTACGTCTCAGTGAGTTGTGTTCTCGTTGAGTGAGGTTGTGATTTCAAGGCTATCATCAGAGGCCCAAAAGCTTTTTCACTCTGCACACATGACAATAATAAACCACTAGCAACACTTGGGTAGCTTACAATCTTACATTAGTCTGAAGAAATTCCCCCGACCAGAAAAGTCATCCAGCCTTTTTTTCCCCAGAAATGCCGCCTGATCCACTGAGTTACTCCAGCACTTTGTGTAAACCAACGATATGAACTTCGAATCCAGCCCCCCTCCCCCCCTTCTTTCTACCCCTTTCGGTGTGCGCCCATTCTCCCCTCCACTGAAACTGGATTTGTGCCTATTTCCCCCCTCCTCCCACTTCCATTTAGAACAGTGTTGAGAGTAACTCAGCGGGACAGGCAGCATCTCTGAAGTGAAGGAATGGGTGACGTTTCAGTACCTAGGTACTAGAGCATTAGAGATCCACTTTAGTGCGAGGGTTGTTTGCCCTCTCAGGGTTAAGAGATCCTGGTTAGTATTTCAAACAGCAAAGTTCACCTCGTCAATGTCAATCCATCAATCAATATTACTGAAGAAAAGATTATCTGGTCGATACCACACTGCCGCATGCAGCTGTAAGCCAGACTTTTATTAAGAGCAAGAGAACGCAAACAACATATCACCCCCCACTCAGTTTTGGTGGATCTGTATCCATCCACGTCAACTGGCTCAGCACAGACGGTGACTCATAAAGGGACATTATGTAGAGTTTAGTTTAATTTAGAGATACAGCCCCGAAACAGGCCATTTGGCCCAACTAATCCGTGCCGACCAGCAACATCCGCACATTAACACTACCCTACACACACAAGGGACAATTTTACATTTACACCAAGCCAATTAACGTACAAACCTATACGTCTTTGGAGTGTGGGAGGAAACCGAAGATCTCGGAGAAAACCCATGGGGAGAATGTACAAACTCTGTACAGACAGCGCCCGTGGTTAGGATCGAACCCGGGTCTCTGGCACTATAAGGCAGCAACTCAAATCAAAATCAAATACGTTTTATTGTCATTGAACAGCAACTGTACAACAACATTTCAATGCATCTCCTTCAGTAGTATACAATAAAAGACACAGGATAAAAAGATATAAAAGAATAAACACACAAACACACAATAACTCTATCGCTACACCACCGTGCCGCCCAAAGTGAGTAGTACCTAAGTGGGTAAACGGGCCGCAAAAAGTTGGGAACCCCTGCCCAAAGCATTGTGGGATGTAGGGAGATTCTCTCAATCATTACAATGGCCTGGACAGAGTGGATGTGGAGAGGATGTTTCCACTGGTAGGAGTGTCTAGGACCAAAGATCACAGCCTCAGAATTAAAGAACATTCCTTTAGGAGGGAGATGAGGAGGAATATGTTGTCCAGAGATGCTTCCTGACCCAATGAGTTACTCCACCACTCTGTGTCTTTGTTTTTCCTTCCATAATACCTCTGTAAACCTCCCAATCCCTCAAGTCTATGGATAATGGATCAAGGCACTTAATGGATCAAGATTGAAAACGTGAAACGTCACCTATCCATGTGCTCCAGAGATGTTTCCTGATCCGCTGAGTTATTCCAGCACTTTGTTTCTTGTTTTCCCTTCCAGAATATCTCTATAAGCCTTATCATCCCTCACCTCTATGGATAATGGATTGAGACTGATAATGGTTCAACATTGAAGAAGAGTCCCAACCCGAAATGTCACCTATCCATGTTTTGCCAGAGATGCTGCCCGACCTGCTGAGTTACTCCAGCACTTTGTGTTCTTATACACTGCCATTGGCTGGGATGACGGAAGGTGATGCTGCGTTAACACAGGAGGATTTTTTTCTTTAGTCTAGACATAAAATGCCCTGTTTTTAAAAGAAGCTGTATTTCTGTTCTCACTGCAGGAAAACGTGATGTTCTCTGATAAATGACAATTACTTTAGCTCGACCAAGACCATCACCGTTCACTCACTGGGATCAATTATCTCAGCGCAGCACAAGTAGAAAACAGACAGCAGATGCTCCTCTTTGCTATCATAACACAAAGCAACATTGAAACAGGAGGCAACCATTGTCCCCCTCAAGCCAGTTCATGGCTAACCTGTGCCACCACTCATTAGGAAGGATGTCGAGACTGCTGGAGGGCTGAGAAAAATTCTTGGAATGGGTCTAGGACTGAGTGATTTTGTGGAGAGAGAAGAAGAAGAATACAAAATTGAGGAGCTTTGGTATCGAAAGAAACTGTTATTTCTTTGAAGGGGTCAGATAACCCGAGGGTAGTTGGTGAAGGATCATAAGAGAGACAAAGAAAAGCAGCGAGTTCTAACGATCACGATGCCCAAAAAGGTACAGAACAAATTCAACACAATCTTTTATGATACCCGTCCTGAGCTGCTATAGAAGCACCATCGGTGAGGGATAGCATAACAACATAGAAGGTGACAGAGTGCTGGCGTAACTCAGCAGGTCAGGTAGCATCTCTGGAGAAAAGGAACAGGTGATGTTTACGGGTCGAGACCCTTCTTCAGGCTGGGAGCCGGGGAGAGGGAAACTAGATGTATATGGTATCAACATAACGTGATTAATGTGAAACTCCAGCAGCCTGCTATCTGACTGTAGAAACAAGGAACTGCAAAAGCTTCTTCTCCTTCTTCTTTCGTGTGGCGTGCACAGCCTAAAGCTGTTGGACAACTTGTTCTATTTGATCTTCCGTTTGTGCACGTCGAGTTGCTTGCATTAGTCGAAACAGGGCGGACCACGTGAAGGTTGCAATCTTCCACCCCCCTGCAAAAGCTGATTTACAAAAAAGAGACACAAAGTGCTGGAATAACAGGTCAGGCAGCATCTCTGGAAAGCGTGGATCGGTGATGTTTCGGGTCAGGACCCTTCTTCAGACGAGTCCCAATTTATTGCATTACAGACGAGTCTGAAGAAAGGTCCCGACCTGAAATGTCATCTATCAATGCTCTCCGGTAATGCTGTCCAATCCGCTGAGTTACTCCAGCACTTTGTGTGTGTCTTTTTTTTGTAAACCAGCAGTTCCTTGTTTCTTCCATAAAGACTCATACTGAAGCAGTTAGGATTTACAATTCCGCGGTTACATCCTTAGAATTATTATGTCACCTTTTCAATTACAAATTAAACAACTAATTTTTTTATTACGCCATGAAGATGTGATGTTAACTTCTGTATCTGGATGAATAGAGAGGGCTCTGGATTTCTACACGGCTATATTGCATTACATTACGATGTCTAGATGCTCTGTAATGCCAAGTTTCTTGTTCTAAACACTTGACAGGTCAGTCAGCCTGAATAAGGGTCCCGACCTGAAATATTACCTATCCATATTCTCCAGTGATGCTGCCTGACCCGCTGAGTTACTCCAGCATTTTACATCTGCTATCTGACTGTCTGGACATCCTGGTGCTTTACCACCTGCCTCACTGAATTCTGATGCTTGTGCTCCCCTTAACACAGGTTCCCCAACTCATTTCAACTCACCAGAGGCCCGGGTTTGATCCTGACTACGGGTGCTGTCTGTACGGAGTTTGTACATTCTCCCTGTGGCCTCGTGGGTTTTCACCGGGTGCACCAGTTTCCTCCCACTCCAAAGACGTACAGGTTTGTTGGTTGATGCAAAATGCTGGAGTAACTCAGCGGGTGAGGCAGCATCTCTGGAGAGAAGGAATGGGTGACGTTTCGGGTCGAGACCCTTCTTCAGACTGATATCAGGGGAGTGGGCGGGACAGAGATAGAATGTAGTCGGAGACAGTAAGACTGATGGGAGAACTGGTCAGGAGGAGGGGATGAGGAGTGAGGGAAATCAAGGGCTATCTGAAGTTAGAGAAGTCAATGTTCATACCGCTGGGGTGGAAGCTGCCCAAGTGAAATATGAGGTGCTGTTCCTCCAATTTGCGCTGGGGCTCAGTCTGACAATGGAGGAGGCCCAGAACAGAAAGGTCAGTGTGGGAATGGGAGGGAGAGTTGAAGTGCTGGGCCACTGGGAGATCAGGTATGTTAAGGCTGACTGAGCGGAGGCGTTCAGCGAAACGATCGTCGAACCTGCGTTCGGTCTCGTTGATGTAGAGGAGTTGACTCCTGGAACAGCGGGCACAGTAGATGTGGTTGGAGGAGGTGCAAGTGAACCTCTGCCTCACCTGGAAAGACCGTCAGATCCTTGGATGGAGTCGAGGGGGGAGGTAAAGGGACAGGTGCTCCGGTTTCCTCCAACATCCCAAAGACGTGCAGGTTTGTAGGTTAATTGGCCCTGTGAAAGGGAGTGTAGGGAGTAGATGGGAACGTGGGATAACTTAGTGCTAATGTGAACGGATGATCAACGATGTGCGTACCTCAGTGGGCCGAAGACCCTGTTTCCATGCATTTCAATCAAACAGAGCTTTACTGCAGAAACAAAAAATGCAGATGCTGGTTTACAAAGAAAGACAAAAAGTGCTGGGGTGACTCAGTGGGTTAGGCAGCATGTCTGAAGTATATGGATAGTTCTAAAAAAGGGTCCCGGTCCAAAACGTCACCTATCCATGTTCTCCAGAGATGCTGCCTGATCCGCTGAGTTACTCCAGCACTTTGTCTTTTTTTCCCTTCCCGAATAACTCCGAATAAACCTCACCATCCCTCGCCTTTACTGTCCGTAAGCAAATCCACTTTTTAAAGTGAAGTTCGTAAAAGACAAAAGTAACCAACATTAACCAGACTAATCAACTGCAACAAATGGAAGAAACCAGTTGCAAGAAAAACACTCACCTTCTTTGTTAGTTTTGTGGCTTCTTAATTCCTCGGACTTGTGAAAGTCAATGCTGGCATACGCTTGGGCGCTTGCAGGTGTGTAAAGCCTTTGCTGCAAGGTGGACAGTTCAGTGTGGCTGCTATCTGTACCCAGATCCAAATCGATGTAGTTCAGGCCGTTTTCGAAGCCGATGGACATGTGGCGTGACATCCCTGTGCAAGGCTCCTCCGTGGCACTTTCGCCTTCCGTCGGCCAGACGTTCTCGAAGGACGCCGAGCCACGGCATCTCACGTGGTCGGCAGAAGGGGCGGAGGGGAGAGGCGCGGGCAGAAAGGTCTCGGAGCAGTGGCGGCGTCTACCCTGGGAGTCGGCGCGAATCACAATGGCTTCCTGGTGGGGGTCGGGGCTCAGTTCCGGCACGCCGACGGGCTCATGGGTGCCTTTGGGAGAGGGATCGGCGACGTGCTCCTTAGCAGAAACCTGGCCGGGTTCCATGCTGATGTATTCGGTGGCCGGGCAGGGCAGGTGTTGGAACATGCTGGCACAGGGTCCGGACCTGGGCAAGGTTCTGGGAACGCTGGTCTCAGCTCGGAATTCGATGCTGACGTACTCTCCCGGGCTCTGGGGGTCTGGGCTATCGCGGTGACGGGGCAGAGTTTTTGCTTTGGCCACGTCAATACTGAGACAGGCCGGGCGGCACAGAGCCTTCCTACCCGGTCTAGGGGGCTGCTGGGCAGCGGTGGTCGCAGAGGATAGACGGCGCCCCTCCACCTCCCCCAGGCTGTCACTGCTGCCGCCAGTGGAGGAGGAGGAGGAGGAGGAGCAGGAGAGCTGGCCAGAGGAGGCGGCCGGGGCTGTGGCTGGGGCCGGCTGCTTGTAGGAGCGGGGCAGTGAGCGGAAGCCGTGACAGAGTGCGTCCGCCAGCTCGCCCTCCTCCGCCCGGGGGGGCAGTGGGATGCTGGGGCTCTCGGGGGGGGTGCTGGAAGCCGAGCGGCTGCCCGGTGACATGTTCATGTAGTCGCTGATTCCATCCCCCATCTCCAACTTGCGGTTGACCGCCCGGGCCCAGCTTTCAGGGGAACAACTCCCACTGGGTGACATGAGCATGTAACCCCCTCCGCAGCGCTCGTCGGGATGGGGGCCCAGGATCTGCTGGGGGGCCGATGCAGCCTTAAGAGTCATGGCTACGTAGTCGCCACCCTGGACCTGGCCGGGCCCCGACACCGCGCCGGGCAACATGGCCATGTACCCGTTGTCTGTGAAATCCTTGCACCCTCCCTCAGACGGCTCAGGGGTTCTTGAGGAGCGCCAGCTACCCTTGCCAGCCCATGCCCGCTTGCTGACACCACGCTCCCCCATCTCCTCCTCGCCCTGGCTGCATGCCCGCCTCAGGACCCGCCTCTGCTGGGCGCCCACCTCTTGCGCAGCCGGGGCAAGGCTGCACAGCGCCACGTAATCCTGGGGGGTGCCCTCCAGTGGGAAATGGGCAGGGCTGGTGCCGAAGTCCCCCTCCCCGTCAGACGAGGACTGCGGGGACGAGGAGGCGGAGGGTGAGGAGAAGCCACGGTCGGCGGTCAGGCTGAAGGCGAGGCCGGTGGCAGAGCAGGGCGAACGCCGGGCGGAGGGGTCTGGGGTCGACCTGGTCTGACCCAGAGCCGGGTGAGCCCTGGACGACCCCGGGCGGGATGAGGGCAGCCTGGCGCCCAGGGAGGGGCTGGCTGGGACCTCGTCAGCCGACGCCGGTCGGGAGGAGGAGGAGGAGGAAGAGGCGGCGCTGCCGTCGCTGGAGGTCCGGGCCCTGACGGAGTTGCAACGCTGGGCGGGCGAGGTGGCTCCCGGTCTCCTGGCAGAGAAACCCACCTGGCTGGGCGGCAGGCTGGCCAGGTGGTAGCGGCGGGTGGGCACCGAGATGGGGTTGGAGCTGGATGACTGGCTCTTGCTCCTCAGGCGGAACTCCTCGCTCATGGCTTTCATGGCTTCCAGGATGGTCTCATGCATGTTCTGGGCGACCACCGAGTCGTCCACCTGCATCCAGAACTCACCGGGGCCGGTGACGGCCGAGCGGCCAACCTCCACGAAGAAGAAGTTGTCCGAGTGGCCGCAGCGGCGGATGTTCATCAGCTGGAGGACCACCGCTGCCGTGTCCGAGTTCAGCTTCACCAAGCTGATGGTCTTATCCGTCAGGCAGAGCCGGTAAATGCCGTTCATGTTCCGTGACTGGCCCAGGCCCCGGGGACGAAGGTTGACCTGCCACACCTCCTTGAAAGCTGGACCCGGTGCCAGGGCGTAGCTGGAGTCTCCATCTTCCGCTAGAGCTTTACCTGAAATTAGGCAAGAGAGTCAAGAGTGTTTTACTGTCTAACATAGTATAGCATTGCATATAATATAATAGTATAGTATATAATGTTGAGGGTAGAAGTAGGGAGGTCATATTGCACTTGTATAAGGCGTTGGTGAGGCCACATTTAGAGTATTGTGTTCAATTCTGGGCACCGTTATAGGAAAAATGTTGTCAAGCTGGAAAGGATACAGAGAAGATTTACGAGGCTGTTGCCAAGACTCGAGCTGTAGACAGAGGCTCAGTAGGCTGGGACTCTATTCCTTGGAGAGCAGGAGGATGAGGGGTGATCTTAGAGGTGTACAAGATCATGAGAGGAATAGATCGGGTAGAGTTTCTTGCCCAGAGTAGGTGAATCGAGAACCAGAAGACATAGGCTTAAGGTGAAGAGGAAAAGATTTAATAGGAATCTGAGGGGTGACGTTTTCACACAAAGGGAGGTGGGTGTATGGAACAAGTTGCCAGAGGAGGTAGTTGAGGCAGGGACTATCCCAACATTTAATCAGCAGTTTAACAGGTTTGGAGGGATCTGGACCAAATGCTGGCAGGTGAGACATGTAGCTGAGACATGTTGGTCGGTGTGGGGCAAGTAGGGCCGAAGGGTCTATTTCCGCACCGTATCACTCTATGAGTATGAACGGAACAATGAAATTCTTACGTGCAGCAGAACACCAGATAGGTAAACATAATAAACAACAAATAAAAGGAATAAATAAAACATTAACGGGTGGCACAGTGGCGCAATGGGTAGAGCCCTGGGTTCAATCCTGACCTCGGGTGCTGTCTGTGTTTGTGGAGTTTGCACGTTCTCCCTGTGGACGCGTGGGTTTCCTTCCAACTCCCAAAGACATGCGGGTTTGCAGGTTAATTGGCCTTCTGTAAATGACCCCTTAGTGTATAGAGAGTAGATAAGAATGTGGAATGACATAGAACTAGTGTGAACGGGTGATCACTGGTTAGCGTGGACTCGGTTTTCGTGCTTTATCTCTAAACTAAACATGGACTTCTTTGGTTAACTATTTAAATCAATGATTAGATAAGATCTTTAGATTAGAGATACAGCACTGAAACAGGTTTTTCAGCCCACCGGGTCCGCGTCAACCAGAGATCCCCGCATAATAACACTATCCTATACACACTAGGGACAATATACATTTATACCACGCCAATTTACCTACAACCTTGTACGTCTGGAGTGTGGGAGGAAACCGAACGTCTCGGCGAAAACCCACACAGCTCACGGGGAGAATGTAACTCACCCACAGTCGGGATCGAACACGGTTCTCTGCAAGCATTGTAGTCTGCAACTCTACCGCAGTGCCACCGTGCTGCCCAATGCTTTTTACCGAGACTGTGTAGTGGAAATAGCTATTCATAATGTATCTTTTTTTTTAATTTTTATATCTTTTTTATGTCCAGGGGGCCATTGACAACGCCCAGAGGATTGTCGGCTGCCCTCTCCTTACCTTGGAGGACTTAACACAGTTCCCGCTGCATCAAAAAATCCCAGAATATTATACAGGACATTTCCCACCCCGGCCACTCCTGATTTGAACTGTTGCCGTCAGGCAGACGGTACAGATCTACAAGGACAAGGACAAACAGACTTAAAAACAGTTTTTACCCCACTGCTATAAAGGCACTAAATGTAGCCACCAAGGAACGCAGGGACTAAAGGGCCTGTCCCACTAGCGCGCGATTAGACGCGACAAGCGCGACCTACCGTGGTCGCTTTAGTCGCCCGGCCTCGCGTGACCCTGTCCCACTGCGATCGCCGGAGTCTCGTCGAGTTGTGTGTAGCTGGTGTCGACATCGCGCGTAGTGTCCAAAAACCGACACTGCTTAAAAAATTACGCGCGGCAAAATCCTGTCGCGCAGAACGTGATTAACGTGATGACGTTTTGACGTTGTGCGTCTTCAGCGTGGCGTTGCGTGATGACGTCACTGCCCGACGTCGTGCAACGCGCATGCTCATGCGCATCGTCACGTGATGAAAAATAACGTCCTTCCTTCGGACGTCGCGCGTGTAATCGCGCGCTAGTGGGACAGGCCCTTCACTCGCACCGGGATCGCCTGACCCCCACGCGACCCCCGCGTCCGAATTTGTCGCGCTTGTCGCGTCTAATCGCGCGCTAGTGGGACAGGCCCTTAAGGGACTGTGGTTGGTACACTGTGAAATCGACAGAAGGATGTAGGGTTGGGTGTTTATGCGTGCTATTTTCATGTTTATTTTAGTTGTTTATCTTTTTTTTTAATATTTTACCTTGTATGTATCGTTAGCTTTTAGAAATGTTTGAATGGTGCACTGACTGGCTGACATTTTTAAATTTTGTTGTACATGGTTCATGTTACAATGACAACAAAAAAACTATTCTATTCTATTTATTCATTAGAGGTACCGTAAGTTACATCAGTGTACATCCCTTATATTTTATTACAGTCGTTGTACCCCTTAAGTTTTTTTTTTAAGGCTTTAGAAAAGAGAGAGAAGAGGGAGAAATACCAGAAAAGTGGAAAAGAGATGTGAAAGTGCAAAAGCGTGACAGAGGGAAAGGAAACCCTTGAAGAGTTAGAGACCGGAGATTAAGAGATAGACCCTAGAGAGGAAAAAAAAGGGAAAGATAGAGAAAGCAAGAAGAAAAGCCAGTTACTTTATTATAAACATCTCGCAAAAGGAATCTACCAATTCATAATGTATCTTAACAAAATTCAGAATACCGAATAGCATTGTTTGATTAATTCTCAGACATTCGTCCCCAATACCCTCTTGTGTTCCACCCTTCTCCTCCTCCAAGATATGGGGCCAACAGCCAGCAGGGTGCATTATCAAAGGATCCTGACTTGCTCTGTAAGAAATATAGTAGCAGCTCTACTTTCTTCGCAGGAGGAGTTTCTTCCCAGAGGCCACTAGGACTGTAAACTCCTATCTCACCAGGGACTAAACTACTGCACCAATTTACTGTTGTGTGTTTTTAACTTGCTGGGTTTTTTTTCTTCCCCACAAATATATGTAATTACTGATTCTGTTCCATTCTGATTTGTAGTTTTTTGCACAATCCGCAAGCATTGCCAGTTTTCATTTCACTGCACATCTCTCATGCGTATGTGACCAATAGACTTGACTTGACTTTCCTCATCAGTGCTGAGACCTGCCCTGGGACAGTTTGTTAAAGAAAGCTCTATTCTGTATTTAACTCTGCTTTTCACTCTTTTCTTATACGGCAGTACAGCACTGGAACAGGCCCTTCAGCCCAAAATGTCCATGCCGAAAAAAAGGCCAGATAGACACAAAGTGCTGAAGTAACTCAGTGGATCAGAATGCATCTCTGGAGAAAAAGGATGGGTGGCCGTTTCGGGTTGGGACACTTCTTAAACACATCTCCCCTGCCGACAATGTGATCCAAATCCCTCCATTACCATCCATGCGCCTGTACAAAAGCCTCTTAAGCTTCATTATCTTATCTTCCTCCACCATCCCCAGAAACACGTTCCAGGCACCCATCACTCTGTGTAAAAAACTTACCACGCACGTCTTCTTTAAATGTTTTGTTCTTATGAGTCTCTTGCACTGGTTAATTAGCTCCTATTTATACTGTACCGCAAATCTATTACCCAACTCAGTATTCTTACTGTTAGAAACAAAATATGTAACCTCAGTTTTGACATTCTCAGTTGGTTAGCAACCTCACACTCGTTCTCTCCCCCCCCCCCCCCCATATCTCTTTTCCAGCTTTCTCCCCCCACCCCCGATCCAATGGCTAACAGGGGGTTCCGACCCAAAAAATAGTCTCTCCACAGATGCTGCCTGACCCGCTGAGTTCCTCCAGCACTTTTGGCTCACTCTCTTCTGGACAACAAGTTTGAGCTGGAAAAGCTGCTCTGTACAGAAGGTTGAGCTATGCGGAGTAAGTGGTAATTCAGTCCATCCAACAGTTCTTTAGAAAAAGTCATTCTTAACCCAGTCCACTGCCTCCTTTTTTTACCCAATTGCCTCCCCCACCCCCCAGATTGTTATCCAATTCCATTCTGAATGAATAACACAGTCATTTATTTGTACGGCGTGTGGTAGAGGAGATTTACTCTGCGATCTGCAAGTCACGATATCTATCCTGTTCCATTCACTGAGTCACTCAGCAAATTTGTTTGTGGACCCTGTGTTTGTGCGTTGTTTGAATCATCTAATCGCAAAGTACAGAAACAAGCCATCTGGCCCATCATGCTCAGTCAGCCTATTTTCACTCACCCTCAGACCCATTCCACTGTAAAAACCCTCCTCCATCCTAATATTCCTTCCAATATTTACCTAATCTTTGCTTAAAAGTTCCTGTCGAATTTAATTCTGCCAACCTTTCATTAAAGGGAGTTCATTACAAATATTAACGTGATGCAGTTGAAAAAATGAGTCCTTTAGTTTAGAGATACAGCGAGCAAACAGGCCCTTCGGCCCACCGACCCCACACCGACCAGCTATCCCCGTGCAATTACACTATCTGACACACACCAGGGACAATTTAAAAAAAATATATACCAAGCCAATTAACCTACAAATCTATACATCTTTGGAGTATGGGAGGAAACCCAAGATCTCTGAGAAAACCACGCAGGTCATGGGGGAAGAATATACAAACTCCTTATAGACAAGCACCTGTAGTTAGGATTGAATCCAGATATTTGGCGCTGCAAGGCTGCACGCTAGCGCTGCACCGCCGTGCCGCCCATTGAGAGATGGAAACAGGCCCTTCGGCCCACTGTCCACACTGACCAACGATCACCCATTCAAATTAGTTCTGGATTAATCCACTTTCACATTCTCGGGACAATTTACAGACGGCCAATTAACCTACAAACCTGCACATCATTGGGATGTGGGGAATAGCAGAGCAACCGGAGGAAACCCACGCGGTCACAGGGAGAGCGTACGACCTCCACACACAGACAGCACCCGAGTTCAGGATCGAACCCAGGTTTGTACGCTCTCCCCGTGACAGTGTGGGTTTTCTCTGGGTGTTCCGGTTTCCTCCCACATGCCAAAGACGTACATGTTGGTAAGTTAATTGGCTTCAGTAAAATTGTAAAATGTCCCTAGTGTGTAAGCCAAAGGGCCTGCTTCTGAGCTGAGCCGAGTTGTAGACCTCTAAAGTCTACAATACGTTCTCCTTTCTGGAACTGAAGGTGCATATACTTTCTGGGGTACAGTGCTACTATGTAGAGACAAAAACTGCAGATGCTGATTAATTAAAAAAAGGACACAAAGTGCAGGAGTCACTCAGGATGTTAGGCAGCATCTCTGGAGAACATGGATAGGTGACATTCGGGTTCTGAAGAAGGGTCTTGTCAAAACGTCACCCATCCAAGTTCTGCAGAGATGCTGCCTAACCTGCTGAGTTACTCCAGCATTTTGTGTCCCATTGTGCAACTATGTAAATTGTAGAGATCATCGCAGTTCAACCCACTTGGCCAGTAGGGTAATCAACGTGAAAAGATGATCTGATTTTGCATTCTCATTTCCCACCCCTCCCTCCCTCCTTGCCTGGGGGAACCGAAACGAATGTTACACAATCACTTAAACGTCTGGGCGATTCAGCTGCATATAGACATAAGTTAAATCTCGACTTCAAAATATCCCGTATTGTAAAATACTATCAGTTGACATAATGATGGTAAACTTACACCACAGCAACAGATAATTTATCCAACAGATGTGAGCTGGTATTAATGCCCCAAATGAACAATCTTCCATCTCAACAAATCAGCTATTAATTTCACCCTCCAGCTTATCCACCTTCTCCTTAGACACATCTCAGATATTTGCCTCAACCAAGAGCAGAGATTTCTGAATTTTAATTGTCCTCGTAATATAGAAGACAATATATTAATTCCAATGTGATGGGCGGCATGGTGGCACAGCGGTAGAATTGCTGCCTTACAGCTCCAGAGACCAGAGTTCAATCCAGACTACCGGGGCTGTCTGTCCAGAGTTTGTATGTTCGCCTCGTGACTGTGTGGATTTTCCCCGGGTGCTCCGGTTTCCTCCCACACTCCAAAGATGCAAGGGAATTGCAGGTTAATTGGCTTCAGTAAAGATTGTAAATTGTTCCTAGTGTGTAGGATAGTGCTAGTGCTGTGGGGACTGCTGATCGGCGCGGACTGGGTGGGCTGATGGCCTGTTTACCCCTGGATCTTTAAACTAAACTAAAGATAGACACAAAACGCTGGTGTAACTCAGTGGGACAGGCAGCATTTCTGGAGTGGGTGACGTTTCGGGTCGAGACCTTCTTCAGACTTGAACTAAAATAAACCTGATTTATTAGTAGAAACAGACAAAGTGCTGAGGTAACTCAGCGAGTCAGGCAGCATCGCTGGAAAACAAGGGTAGGCAAAGTTTCGGGTCTGGATTTTTCTTCAGAATCAAAACGTCCTCCAAAGATGCTGCCTGACCCGCTGAATTTCTTCAGCACTTTGTGTCTTTTTTTGGAAACCAGCATCTGCAGTTTCTTGTTTTTACTTTGAGATGTATTAGTAATTAAGTCTATCTTGTCAATCTCATTCATTTAGACACAAAAAAAGATGCTGGTTAATACACAAAAGGATAAAGTGTTGTTGTAACTCAGTCGGTCAGGCAGCATCCATAGAGAACATGGATAGGTGACGGTACAGGTGGAGACCCTTCTTCTGACGGATTTGGGGGGGGGGGGTGGGGGGGGCGCGGGGAGGGGGGAGGGGGGAGGTGGTGCGAGGGGAGAGAAGAAAGCTCCTTAGTGCTTTTGTAGAAATGTTCTTAATTTCCTCGTGAACCTATTGATGAAATTGGGTGGCACGGTGGTGCAGCGGTGGAGTTGCTGCCTTACAGCATCAGAGACCCGGGTTTGATCCTGACTACGGATGCTGTCTGTACAGAGTTTGTATGTTCTCCCCGTGACCTTTGTGGGTTTTCTCCGGGTCCTCTGGTTTCCTCCCACACTCCAAAGACGTACAAGGTTGTAGGCTAGTTGGCTTCAGTAAAATTGTAAATTATCCCTAGTGTGTAGGATAGTGTTAGCGTACGGGGATTGCTGGTCAGCGCAGACTCAGTGAGCCAAAGAACCAGTTTCTACGCTCTATATCTAAACTAAAGAATCCTATTTATTATTTTTAAATTCAACGTTCCACTCTTGCAGCTTACAGTTTTGAGGTATAAGATGTAGTGGGAGTCAAAACTGCAAGAGAAAACAGTAAGTAAAAGAAGGCTTAGATATTTTAACCTTGTTTCAACATTAAATGATGCGTAGGAGTACATAAATTAAATAAATGCTCCTACATACACGTACACACAGAGACTTTGTTCACAATGAGCAGCAAAAGAAACATAGAAACCAAGAAAAAGACATTTGTCCCTTCCAGTCTGACCTGCATGGCTGAAGTACATCCACTCACCTTAACTCTGTAAATCTTAACACTCCTGCCCAACATAAATTTACGAATGTGTCAGAAGAAACTGCAGATGCTGGTTTACACTGAAGTTAGACACAAAATGCTGGAGCAACTCAGCAGGACAGGCAGCATCTTTTAGTTTTAGAGGTACCGGGTGGAAACAGGCTCTTCGGCCCATCAAGTCCATACCAACCAGCAACCCCCACACATTAACACTATCGTACACATACTAGGGACAATTTACAATTATACCAAGCCAATTAACCTACAAACCTGTATGTCTTTGGAGAGTGGGAGGAAACCAAAGATCTCATAGAAAACCCACTCAGATCACGGGGAGAACGTGCAAACACCACACACACAAGAACCCACAATTAGGATCGAACCCAGGGCTCTGGTGTTGTAAGACAGTAGTTGTACTGCTGTGCCACCGTGCTCCTTCCTCTAGAGAGAAAGAATGGATGACGTTTCAGGTCGAGACCCTTTTAGGAATCTCAGGTTTGAAATTTACAAATGACCTCTGGCCTCAAAGGATTTTACGGAGATCTATCCTACTTTTGAGGGAGAAGATAAACTGCAAGATGACAGATGATTGATATAAAATGCTGGAACAACACCAGGTGAGGCGGCATCTCGGTAGAAAAGGAGTAGGTGACATTTCAGGTCGGAACCTTGCTTCAGACTGAAATGAGAGGTTTGGGGTGGGGGTGGAAATAAACTGGAGGCATGAAAAGGCCAGAACAGATCAGGGCCGGCCAGAAACCAAATCTCGTTGCACTTATGTGTAATGACAATAAAATATATGATTATTATTAAACAGGTGAATACAGGAAGGGTGGAGCCAATGATGGCCCATTTTTGGCCAGGGAAGTTGTGATAACAGTAGGGATACAGGGTGACAAGGGCAGAGTTGGGTAATGGAATCGAGTGGATTGCTCTAGGATCAATTGATGAACCGGCACATTCCATACTGTACGAATTCTATGATACTTTCTTCTGTGTGAAGAAATGCTTTCTAACATATAGGAGGATAAAGGAGAAGATGTACTCAAAGCCTCCCCGAAGATACATAACACCTGTACTTACTCCAGAAAATCTCTGACCCAAGACAAAGTCATGAGAGGAATAGATCGGGTAGACACAGAATCTTTTACCCAGAGTAGGGGAATTGAGAACCAGCACATATAGGTTTAAGGTGAGGGGGTAAAGATTAAAAAGGAAGCTTAGGGGTAACTTTTCCCACACAAAGGATGGTGGGTGTATGGAACGAGCCGCCGGAGGAGGTAGCTGAGGCAGGGATAATCGCGACATTTAAGAAACATTTAGCCAGGTACATGGATGGGACAGGTTTAGAGGGGTTTGGGCCAAATGCAGGCAGGTGGGACTAGTGTAGACGGGACATGTTGGTCGGTGTGAGCAAGTTGGGCAGAAGGGCCTGTTTCCACGCTGTATAACTCTATGCTAGTGAGTAATACCATGCAGGACCAAAGCAGCATTCGATGTTGCATTGAGAACCTAAGGTCCATGTATCAGATATACACAAAAGCCTTGCATTACAGATCGAAGAAATGCACCACTTCACAAACTGCTCACCATAAGACTATAGGACATAGGAGCAGAATTAGGCTATTCAGCTTCAAGAGTCTGCACCGCCATTCGATCATGCTGATCTATTTTTTTCCTCTCAACCCCAATCTCCTGCCTTCGCCCCATGACCTTTGATATCCTTACTAATCAAGAACTCACCCATCCCATCAGGCACATCCTACGGTTCACTCATTGGCTTCATCACCCACCTCCAAACCCACAAAGTCAAAGAGGAAGCAAGTCTTCCTCGATCCCAAAAGGCCCTCTAAGATACAACGACGTAAACGGCATTAAATAGAAAAGTCACTTTTCTCGTACAACCTTAATAATCAACATTTCAAAACTGTGAGATGATTAAAAAGCTGCTATTATTCGACAGAAGCCACTTTGTTCAACAAACCATTAACTAGGAACAGTTCCCCAAGCTCTCAACCTTAAGCAACGTCCAATACGCTATCGTCAAACTTAAATTCACATTCCAACTCAGCCCTAAAATACCACTAGCAAAGCTTAAACCTAGGATTACCAAAATAGCTGATGATCAAGAATTTATTGCGGGAGGAAAGCAATATTTCTTTTGAGGGCATTTTTTCTCTGGGTTTCTTCAATTCAACACATTCTGCTAAAATTTACACACAGGTTTCCATAGATATAAAAAAATAAAAATAAAATAAAAAATCACACCAGCACATCCACAATTTTCCAGTCTAAACTATTGAGATTGTCTGTCACCCACCATTTACCACAAGTAGTTACTAATTAGTCGATAAAATAGCTATGTGCACATATTATGCGGTGATTACACCCTCATGTCAGTAATGGAATGCAGCAACTAGTTTTGCCTCTTGCAGCTCCGCAGACTATACCGCAGCTTTCAAATCCCAGTCTTTTGTCGCTCCCTTGTCACTTGCTGAACTGGAGCCAGCCAGCTGGCGACTGCCTCCAGGCAAAATCTCACTCCCCGTCCAATAATCTTGTGCTTTATGGCCATTTCCCACTTCTGTATTGTGCATGTTTGGTGGGTGGTCGACGGAAATAGAGAAGCGCGATTCAGGTGAATTCAGCTGAGCACAAAGGATCCCACAAATACTATTTCAGTCTACTGGCAGTTCCATCCAGGGTTCTTGTTCAAGATTTATACTTCTAACGTCAGTCAAACAACATCGCCCGATCCATTACGGGTTTGGACCTCCCCACCATTGAAAGGATCTCCATGAAGTACTGCATCAGAACTTCAAATTCATAGGAGTAAATATCACCAATGACCTCTCCTGGACCACCCATATTGAAGCAATGACCAAAAAAGCACACCAACATCTCTGCTTCCTTAGAAGGCTTAGGAAAGCATCTCCCCTACAACTCTCACCAACTTCTACAAATGTGTCGTAGAAAGCATTTTATCGGGATGCGTCACAGCTTGGTTTGGGAACAGCTCCATCCAAGACAGCAAGAAATTGCAGCGAATTGTGGACACAGCCCAGACCATCACAGAAATCAACCTCCCTTCCGTCGACTCCATTTATACCTCACGCTGCTTCGACAAGGCCAGCAGCATAATCAAGAACACCCTGGCCACTTCCTCTTCTCCCCTCTCCCATCGGACAAAAGGTACAGAAGAGTGGAAACGCACACTTCCAGATTCAGTAACAGTTTCTTCCCAGCTGTTGTCAGGCAACTAAACCATCCTACCACAACCAGAGAGCAGTCCTGAAGTATTATCTACCTCATTGGTGACCCTCAGACTATTTTTGGTCAGACTTTACTGTACACTGCGAATGGCTTGCTTGTAATCATATATTGCCTTTCTGCTGACTGGTTGGCATGCAACAAATGCTTTTTACTGTACCTCAATACATATGACAATAAACTAAACTAATATCATCAACGACCAACGCCATCCTGCACCAGCTCTTGTCTCGCTGCTACCATCAGGAAAATCTGAGGACCATGACTTCCAGCTTCTTCTAATATACCACCAGGCTCCTGAACCGCCATGAACAACCCTAACCACAATCCTACCTCAGCAATGTTCTACTATGTGGACTTTGTACTACCACGGGTGAACTGTGTACCTTGGTTTGCACTATCATGGTCTAGATAACCCAGCATATCAGATCATTTGTTGGATATTAATTTATTGTGTTGTTCTGTTTAATGTGTTTGCAACGTTGCAGCAAGTAAGAATTTCATTGTTTGGCACCCGGTACATATGACAATTAAACACTCTCAATCCTTGACCCTATCTGGTCTTTCAATTCACTGCTCTCTGCAAGTTAGTGTGCACAAAGTGGTGGCAATGTTGCCTATATTACATCAATGGTACACTTAAAAAGTAAAGTGTTTTGCAACATATTGCAATTATAAAAGGCATTATATAAAATAAATCTTCCTCTCTTCCTATTCCCATCCTCTTTCCGTTCTAGAGTGGTAGACCTTGGGTAGAAAGGAATTGCAGATGATGGCTTACACCGAGGATAGACACAAAATGCTGGAGTAACTCCGTGGGATAGGCAGCATCGCTGGATAGAAGGAATGGGTGATGTTTCGGGTCGGTCTGAAGAAAGGGCTCGACCTGAATTGTCACCAGAGATGACATCTCTTCTATCCAGAGATGCTGCCTGTCCGCTGAGTTACTCCAGCACTTTGCGCCTATCTTTGGTAGACCGTGGGAACGGACTACTATTCACAAACTGTACTTTGGACAAGGACAGAGATTCTATCAGGCATGAAGCAAATAAAAACTAACAAGAGACTCATAAGAAAAAAACCTCTTTCGTAAATTAGTAGAACAGTCTCACCAGCAGGGGATATCAGGCCATGCTTTTCAGAGGGTGGTGAATTTGTGGAACTCATTGCCACTGACGGCCGTTGAGGCCGTCAATAGACATTTTTAAGGCAGAGATTGACAGATTCTTGATTAGTACAGGTGTCTGGGGTTATGGGGAGAAGGCAGGAGAATGGGGTTGCCAGGGAAAGATAGATCAGCCAGGATTGAATGGCGGAGTAGACTTGTGGGCCGAATGAACTAATTCTGCACCTAGAACTTATGAACATGAATAGAACTGTTTTCTTAATTTTTTAAGGATAGTTTCACTCTCTTATGCTTATATACTATTTACAGGAACATTTACTTCTAACAAATCATGATTTTTGCTAAATTTAATACTTCCACAATGCTTCTTACACCAGAATCCCCTATCTTACTGCACCGAACCTCTGGTGCTTCTGTTAGCACCTTTTGGAAGATAGTATTTTCCCTCATGTTTATTCCCCTCACTGTTTTTAATTGAATGTGCTGCTATGCACTACAGGCAACACCGTGTACATTGGTTATCCATTGTTAGCTCCGTAGATATCAAATGGGGTTGTTGCCTCTGTAGATATCAAACTCCCAGACCAAGTTAAGCATGGGTTAGATGCAACGTAAAGCTCCCTTTACTTGTCCTTCCTCCCCCCACACACCCCGGTCAAGCATAGCATGGGTTACACACATAGCAACGTTTCCTCTACACGTTTGACAGCATTAGGCTTCTACTCGCTGGAGTTTAGAAGGATGAGGGGGGACCTCATTGAAACTTACTGAATAGTGAAAGGCCTGGATAGAGTGAATGTGGTGAGGACATTTCCACTAATGGGAGAGTCTAGGACTAGAGGTAATAGCCTCAGAATAAAAGGACGTTTTTTTAGGAAGGAGATGAGGAGGAATTTCTTTAGTCAGACTGTGGTGAATCTGTGGAATTCATTGCTAAGGAGGCCAAGTCAATTGATATTATTAAGGCAGAGATTGACAGATTCTTGATTAGTATGGGTGTCAGGGGTTATGGGGAGAACGCAGGAGAATGGGGTTAAGATAGGGAAAGATCAGCCATGATTGAATGGCGGAGTAGACTTGATTCTGCTCCTATCACATATGATCTTATGAACTGACATAGGCCCATCACACACTGCAAATGCAGGTAGAGCACAGGTCAGACACGGAGTAAAACCCTCTGCATTGTTCCAGGGCAGACACAGAGTGACGCGCTCACTACATTATCCTGGCACATATTCTCAGGGCACGGACAGTATGGGTTAGACACAGAGTAAAACTCCGACTACACTGTCTAGTCACACACTCCCAGGGCAGTAACAGAATGAGTCAGATACAGAGTAAATCTCCCACTGCACTGTCCCATTGCACCCTTCTGGGGGAGGGACAGTATAGGTTGGACCAGGGGTGGGGAACCTTTTCATGTCGGAAGTTAGCTGTAATCTAATAAGGCCGCATCCAAGAAACTTCAATTAGATTTACTTCAAAATGTACATTTTGTTAACATAGCCCTCATGACTTACTAATGTCTTAATTGTGGCCGGGGAGGATTATTTCGTTGAATATTCTTTTACTCTTTGGTATTTTAAATACATTCATTTTAAGATGAAAATAAAAAATAATAAAAGACGAACAAAAACATGTTAATAAAAATAAAAGAATTTGTTCTATAAAATTTGGATTAATTCAAAAGGCCGCACTTCATGGCCTAGAAGGCCGCATGTGGCCTTAAAAAAGGCCACAGGTTCCCCACCCCTGGGTTAGACACAGAATGAAACTCCCACTACAATGTCCCATCGCACATTCCCAAGGCAGGGACAGCACAGGTTAGACACGGTGAAGCTCCCTCTACACAGGTTAGACACGGTGAAGCTCCCTCTACACTGTCCCATCACATACCCCAATGACACAGACAACACAGGTTAGATAAAGAGTGAAGCTCCCTCTATACAGCCCCTCGCACCCTTCCAGAGCAGGGGCAGTGCATCACAACTGCATGCCAATTCCTCCCACCACAGACGCTAAGCATTTAGTACGCAGGCTGCCTTTACAATTTGCAGACAGAATGCAGATGAGTTGGCATGGAGACACTAACACCCATAAGAAACCAGGTACTCGTCAATAACAAGCTTGTACTTTGCAGGGAGACAGGATCGATATTAAACTACGCAAGCCCAGGGGTCAATCGATCAATCAATTTGTGACAACATTCACCGACTTAAAAAAAACAGCCATAAAATCAGAAAACAAGTTTGTTACATGGAAGCAATTGGAAAAAAAAGAATTGAATTTGGAAAAATGCATCATAGAGTACGCAAATACATAAATAGCTATTACAGCGTAAAAATAGTCCATTGAATTCAATCACTGTACTTCATCTCAACCCCAGCACATCCTTTTATTCATGTCTCATTAACTTCGCTTCCCCCGAAGGCAGCCATGCCATTTGCAGCAATCATTTGGCAGTGAGTCCCACGTAAAGATAGACACAAAAAGCTGGAGTAACTCAGCAGGTCAGGCAGCATCTCCGGAGAAAAGGAAAATAGCTGATGTTTCGGGCCGAAAACCTTCTTCAGACTGAGAATCAGGGGAAGGAAACTGGAGATATAGATGATGATGTAGAGAGATGTAGAACAAATGAATGAAAGATATGCAAAAATGTAACAATGATAAAGGAAACAGTCACAGACAGTGAGACTCAAGAAGACGACTTTTAAGCTAGTACAACTTGGGTGGGGAAGGGATGGAGAGAGAGGGGATGCAAGAACCTCTGAATACAATTACACAGGGCCCCTGGTGAGACAACTCCTGGGGTGCTGTGTAAAGCTTTGGTCTCCTTGTCAATAAATAAATACACATGCTTGAGTATTGTGTATTGAAAGTATTATGAATTTGGATCATTGTGAACAGTTTTGGGCCCCATATCTGGTTTTGGAGAAGGTCCAGGGGAGGTTTACGAGAATGATCCTAGGAATTATTGGATTCACATATAATGAGCGTTTGACAGCACTGGGTCTTTACTCACTGGAGTTTAGAAGGATGGGGGGGGGGACCTAATTGAAACTTACCAAATAGTGAAAGGCCAGGATTGAGTGAATGGGGAGAGATGTTTCCACTAGTGGGAGAGTCTAGGACCAGAGGCCATTGCCTCAGAACAACAGGACATACCTTTGGAAAGGAGATGAGAAGGAATTTCTTTAGCCAGAGGGTGGTGAATCTATGGGATTCATTGCCTCAGACGGCTGTAGAGGCCAAATCAATGGGTATTTTTAAGGCGGAGATTGACAGAGTCTTGTTTGGTATTGGTGTCAGGGGTTATGGGGAGAAGACAGGTGAATGGGGCTGAGGGGGAAAGATAGGAACATAGAAATTAGGTGCAGGAGTAGGCCATTCGGCCCTTCGAGCCTGCACCGCCATTCAATATGATCATGGCTGATCATCCAACTCAGTATCCCGTACCTGCCTTCTCTCCATACCTTCTGATCCCCTTAGCCACAAGGGCCACATAGATCAGCCATGATCTATGTGATAGATCAGCCATGATTGAATGGTGTAGACGATGGGCCGAATTGCCTAATTCTGCTCCCAGAACTAATGAACATGAGAGGGAGATTAGAAATTAAGACTGTCCAACACAATATCGAATTATCAAACTCTCAGTCTGAAGAAGGGTCTCGACCCGAAACATCAGCCAGTCCTTCTATCCAGATGTTGCCTGTCCTGCTGAGTTACTCATGTAGGATCTTATCTATTAAACTCATCTAATTTGTTACAAGTATAAGGAGACTACTGTAATTAATTCAAATGCGCCAGTAAGAGCATTGCTTGTTTCAGTGTGTGTGTCAATGGTGCAACATTGTTGTTGCAACAGTTTAGATGAATCTGTTTCTGTGCTTACATTGAAACCATTATCACCACACTATAACAATTTAGCAACACAAGAGACTGCAGATTTCAACCCAGCGGGTCAGGCCGTATCCCTGGAGAACATGGAGAGGTGACATTTGCGGGTCGAAGTCTGAGGAAGGGTCCCCACCTAAACGTCACTTATCCATGTTTTCCAAAGATGCTGCCTCACACGTTGAGTTATTCCACCACTTTGTGTCTTTTTTGGTTCAATTTAATGGTTGGATACTCAGATTCAACCCAGCGGTATGAATATTAATTTCTCTGACTTCAAGTAACCCTTGCTTTCCCTTTCTCTCTCTCTGTCCCTCCCCCACCTTAGTTCTCCGGCTAGTTTCACTGTCCTGATTAATTTTACTGTATGTAAGCCTTCCCCTCAGCTAACAATGAGCCATTCTACATTTCCTTTGATCATTGTCTGTCCTTTTCACACCTTACATTCTCTTTGTACCCTTCCATATCTCTAGTTTCCCAATCCCGACTCTCAGTCTGAAGAAGGGTCTCAACCCGAAACGTCACCCATTCCTTCTCTCCAGTGATGCTGCCTGTCCCGCTGAGTTACTCCAGCATTTTGTGTCTATTTTAGAAGAAATAAGTTTGATGGTTTCAATGCCCCAGGCTAACAGGAAAAGTGGGACAGTTTCAGTTCGAAAATGTGCTTTTAAAAAAAAACCCCAGTTTTTCTTAAAGTAAATTTATTTTGGAAGATAATAAATGAGCTTCTAGCTTGTTTCATGCCAAGTTAGATGGGAGAGGTACTTTTATCACCCAGGGAATGGCGAGTTGCTGCAATATACTGCTGGAGACAGTGGTGAAAGCAGTCGCTGACGAGCATCTAAGAAGTGACTAGATGAGCACGTGGAATCTCCCAGGCATAGAGGTCTGTTCAATGGGATTAACGGGGATGGCTGTCCACCAGTCGGTATGGACATAGGGAGCAGATTAGCTTGTTTCCATGCTGTATCAACTCTATGACAAATGTCAAGTACATTCAAAAACAAAATCAATGAAGCCACAGAATCAATAGGCACAGAAATAAGTCCCACACAGTCTGCACCGACCATAAAGCAGTAAATTACACTCGTCCTGTTTTATTTCCCCGACATTTTCATTTAATTCTCTGACCGTTTTTCACACAAAGGGTTGTGAGTGTATGGAGTATTAGTTGAGGGCAGGTTCTATCGCAATGTTCAAGAAACATTTAGACAGGTACATGGATAGGATAGGTTTAGAGAGATAAAGGCAAAACGCGAGGCAGGTGGGACTAGTGTGGAGGGGACATGTTGGCCGGTGTGGGCAAGTTGGGGCCAAGGGCCTGTCTCCACTCTGTAAGAGTATATGAATCTATACCACCAGGTACCTCCACACTACCATGTTTAAAGAAGGAACTGCAGATGTTGGAAAATCGAAGGTAGACAAAAATGCCGGAGAAACTCAGCGGGTGCAGGCAGCATCTATGGAGCGAAGGAAATAGGTGACGTTTTGGGCCGAAAACGTTTGAAGATGGGTTGTCCGAAGAAGAGTGGCCCGAAACGTTACCTATTTCCTTCGCTTCATAGATGCTGCTGCACCCGCTGAGTTTCTCCAGCATTTTTGTGTACCTCCACATGACCGCCCACTTACAAACGAGAGGCATATTACAGTGGCCAATTAACCAACAAAACCTGTGTATCTTTGACACGTGGTAGGAAACCAGAGGATACCCATGTGATCACAGGGAAAACGTGCAAACTCCATTCAGACAGCAGCAGATATCAGGATCGAACCTGGTTTGTTAAAGTTGTGAGAAACCCAAACACCCCTTCCTTCTGAAGTATGATTACCTTACAAATGCAAAAATAGTACAGACAAAAGGGGAAGGTAAAAAAAGCCAAGCGAAAGCAGGTAAAATAATAATATAAAAACTGAGAACAAAGCATTTCACAACATAGGAGAAAGGAAGAAAATAACGCAAAGACGTGGAGAGGTTTAGCAAACGTGGAAGATATGAAAACACAGGAAAGAACATAGTTTAGAGAGAAGAAGGTGAGACTGAGAGAAGGAGTGAGTGGAAGGAGCTTGTTGTGCTGTTGGGAGTGAGGGAAGGAAGATTGTGAGAGAGAAGGAGTGAGAGGGAGCGGAGCTGAACTTGCGTTGGGAGTGAGAGAAGATTGTGAGAGAAGGTGGAGTGGAACCGTACTTGGGAGTGAGGGAAGGTGAGAAGGTGAGAGTGAGAGACGGACAGAGAGTGAGTGGAGCCGTACTTGCTGTGGTGCCGGGGTAGGGATGAAGAGCTGCAGGGACGGCACGGGTACCGGCTGTCCTGCTCGAAGATGTGAAAGGAGTGAGGGAAGGTGTGAAGATGTGAGAGTGAAAGACGGAGTGAGTGCGTGGAGTGAGGGAAGGTATGAGGGTGAAAGATGTGAGGGGAAAGATGAGAGAGTGAAAGACGGAGTGAGTGGATCCGTACTTGTGATGTTGGCCGCTATTGTGCCGGTACGGGGGGGGGGGGGGGGGTGAGGAGCTGCAGGATGGCACGGTACCAGCTGTCCTGCTCGAAGTAAAGATGTGAGGGGAAGGTGAGGAAAGGTGTGAAGGGAAAGATGTGTGGGAATGGGAGAGTAGAGTGAAGGTGCGAAGATGTGAGGGGAAGAAACTTGTGGTGATGGGAGTGAGGGAAGATTGTGAGGAGAAAGATGCGAGGGAATGTGGGAGTGAGAGACGGAGTGAGAGTGAGTGAGTGGATCCGTACTTGTGGTGAGGAGTGAGGGTAGGTGAGAGGAAAGATGTGAGAGGAGTGAGGGAAGGAAGCTTGTGAGAGGGTCGGAGTGAGAGTGAATGGAGCTGTACTTGTTGTGGTGATGGGAGTGAGGGAAGGTTGTGAGGAGAAAGATGTGAGGAGAAAGGTGAGAGTGAGAGACGGAGTGAATGGAGCCGTACTTGTTGTGGCGATGGGAGTGAAGAGCTGCAGGGATGGCGTGGGTACCAGCTGTCCTGCTCAAAGATGTGAGGGGAAGGTGAGGGAAGGTGTGAGGGGGAAAGATGTGAGGGAATGTGAGAGTGAGAGATGGAGTGAGAGTGAGTGGAATCGGGTCGTTGGCCGCCGTGGTGCCGGTACCAGTACCGGGGGTGAGCAGCTGCAGGATGGCATGGGTACCAGCTGTCCTGCTCGAAGTAAAGATGTGAGGGAAGGTGAGTGTGGAGTGAAGGTGTGAAGATGTGAGAGAGATGGAGTGAGTGGAAGGAACTTGTGGTGATGGGGGTGAGGGAAGGAAGATTGTGAGAGAGACGGAGTGAGAGTGAGTGAGTGGAGCCGTACTTGTGGTGGTGATGGGGGTGAAGAGCTGCAGGGATGGCACGGGTACTAGCTGTCCTGCTCGAAGTAAAGATGTGAGGGGAGTGAGGGAAGGTGTGAAGGGAAAGATGTGAGGGAATGTGAGAGTGAGAGATGGAGTGAGAGTGAGTGAGTGGATCCGTACTTGTTGTGGTGCCGGGGGTGAGGGTAGGTGAGAGGAAAGATGCGAGAGGAGTGAGGGAAGGAAGATTGTGAGAGGGTCGGAGTGAGAGTGAATGGAGCTGTACTTGTTGTGGTGATGGGAGTGAGGGAAGGTTGTAAGGAGAAAGATGTGAGAAGAAAGGTGAGAGTGAGAGACGGAGTGAGAGGATCCGTACTTGTGCTGCCATTGGCCGCCGTGGTGCCAGTACCAGTACCGGTACTGGGGGTGTGAGGAGCTGCAGGATGGCGCGGTACCAGCTGTCCTGCTCGAAGATGTGAGGGGAAGGTGAGGGAAGGTGTGAGGGGAAGATGTGAGAGTGGAATGAAGGTGTGAAGATATGAGAGACGGAGTGAGTGGAGCTGTACTTGTGGTGGTGGGAGTGAGGTAAGATTGTGAGAGGAGTGAGAGTGAGTAAGTGGAGCCGTATTTATGGTGCTGGGGGGGTGAGGGAAGGTGAGAGGGAAGATGTGAGACGGGTGAATGGTTCCGTACTTGTTGTGGCTGCTGCTGCTGCTTTGCCAGGGCGTGAGGGAGGAAGATTGTGAGGGAAGTTTAGAGAGAAGGTGAGACTGAGAGACGGAGTGAGTGGAGCCGTACTTGTTGTGGTGAGGGGAAGGTGAGGAGAAAGATGTGAGGGAAGATCGTGAGAGAGACGGAGTGAGTGAGTGGATCCGTACTTGTGTTGTTGTTGGCCACCGTGTTGCCGGTTTGGGTGGTTTTACGGGTGGTGCCTGCGCTGGGGGTGAGCAGCTGCAGGATGGCGCTGTACCAGCTGTCCTGCTCGAAGATGTGAGGAGAAAGGCGAGGGAAGGTGTGAGGCGGAAAGATGTGAGGGATGGTGAGAGTGGAGTGACGGTGCGAAGATGTGAGTGGAAGGAACTTGTGGTGATGGGGGCGAGTGCGGGAAGGAAGATTGTGAGAGAAGGAGTGAGTGAGAGTGAATGGAGCTGTACCTGTTGTGGTGAGGGGAAGGTGAGGGAAGGTTGTGAGGAGAAAGATGTGAGGGGAAGGTGAGGGAAGGTTGTGAGGAGAAAGGTGTGAGGGAAGATCGTGAGTGGAAAGATTGTGAGGAGAAAGATGTGAGGGGAGATCGTGAGAGAGACGGAGTGAGTGAGTGAGAGTGAATGGAGCTGTACTTGTTGTGGTGAGGGAAGATTGTGAGAGGGTCGGAGTGAGTGAGTGGATCCGTACTTGTGTTGTTGTTGGCCGCCGTGTTGCAGGTTTGTGTGGTTTTTAACGATGGTGCCTGTGCTGGGGGTGAGGAGCTGCAGGATGTCGCTGGTACCAGTTGCCCTGCTCGAAGATGTGAGGAGAAAGGTGAGGGAAGGTGTGAGGATAAAGATGTGAGGGACTGCGAGAGTGGATTGAAGGTGTGAAGATGTGAGTGGAAGGAACTTGTGGTGATGGGGGTGAGGGAAGGAAGATTGTGAGAGAGACGGAGTGAGAGTGAGTGGAACCGTACTTGTGGTGATGGGGGTGAGGAGCTGCAGGATGGCGCAGGTACCAGCTGTCCTGCTCGAAGTAAAGATTGTGAGGGAAGGTGTGAGGGGGAAAGATGTGTGGGAATGTGAGAGTGGAGTGAAGGTGTGAGGATGTGAGTGGAAGGAACTTGTGGTGATGGGGGTGAGTGAGGGAAGGTAGATTGTGAGAGAAGGAGTGAGTGAGAGTGAGTGAGTGAGAGTGAACGGAGCTGTACTTGTTGTGGTGAGGGGAAGGTGAGGGAAGGTTGTGAGGAGAAAGGTGTGAGGGAAGATCGTGAGTTGAAAGATTGTGAGGAGAAAGATGTGAGGGAAGATCGTGAGAGAGACGGAGTGAGTGAGTGGATCCGTACTTGTGCTGTTGACTGCAGTGTTGCCGGTGGTTTTACCGGTGGTGCCAGTACTGGGGGTGAGGAGCTGCAGGATGGCGCGGTACCAGCTGCCCTGCTCGAAGATGTGAGGAGAAAGGTGTGAGGGAAGATCGCGAGTGGAAAGAATGTGAGGAGAAAGATGTGAGGGAAGATTGTGAGAGGGTCGGAGTGAGTGAGAGTGAATGGAGCTGTACTTGTTGTGGTGATGGGAGTGAGGGAAGATTGTGAGGAGAAATATGTCAGGGGAAGGTGAGGGGGGAAAGAGGTGAGGGGGGAAAGGGGCGAGGGGGAAAGAGGCGAGGGGGAAGGAGGCGAGGGGGAAGGAGGCGAGGGGGAAGGAGGCGAGGGGGAAGGAGGCGAGGGGGAAGGAGGCGAGGGGGAAGGAGGCGAGGGGGAAGGAGGCGAGGGGGAAGGAGGCGAGGGGGAAGGAGGCGAGGGGGAAGGAGGCGAGGGGGAAGGAGGCGAGGGGGAAGGAGGCGAGGGGGAAGGAGGCGAGGGGGAAGGAGGCGAGGGGGAAGGAGGCGAGGGGGAAGGAGGCGAGGGGGAAGGAGGCGAGGGGGAAGGAGGCGAGGGGGAAGGAGGCGAGGGGGAAGGAGGCGAGGGGGAAGGAGGCGAGGGGGAAGGAGGCGAGGGGGAAGGAGGCGAGGGGGAAGGAGGCGAGGGGGAAAGAGGCGAGGGGGAAAGAGGCGAGGGGGAAAGAGGCGAGGGGGAAAGAGGCGAGGGGGAAAGAGGCGAGGGGGAAAGAGGCGAGGGGGAAAGAGGCGAGGGGGAAAGAGGCGAGGGGGAAAGAGGCGAGGGGGAAAGAGGCGAGGGGGAAAGAGGCGAGGGGGAAAGAGGCGAGGGGGAAAGAGGCGAGGGGGAAAGAGGCGAGGGGGAAAGAGGCGAGGGGGAAAGAGGCGAGGGGGAAAGAGGCGAGGGGGAAAGAGGCGAGGGGGAAAGAGGCGAGGGGGAAAGAGGCGAGGGGGAAAGAGGCGAGGGGGAAAGAGGCGAGGGGGAAAGAGGCGAGGGGGAAAGAGGCGAGGGGGAAAGAGGCGAGGGGGAAAGAGGCGAGGGGGAAAGAGGCGAGGGGGAAAGAGGCGAGGGGGAAAGAGGCGAGGGGGAAAGAGGCGAGGGGGAAAGAGGCGAGGGGGAAAGAGGCGAGGGGGAAAGAGGCGAGGGGGAAAGAGGCGAGGGGGAAAGAGGCGAGGGGGAAAGAGGCGAGGGGGAAAGAGGCGAGGGGGAAAGAGGCGAGGGGGAAAGAGGCGAGGGGGAAAGAGGCGAGGGGGAAAGAGGCGAGGGGGAAAGAGGCGAGGGGGAAGGAGGCGAGGGGGAAGGAGGCGAGGGGGAAGGAGGCGAGGGGGAAGGAGGCGAGGGGGAAGGAGGCGAGGGGGAAGGAGGCGAGGGGGAAGGAGGCGAGGGGGAAGGAGGCGAGGGGGAAGGAGGCGAGGGGGAAGGAGGCGAGGGGGAAGGAGGCGAGGGGGAAGGAGGCGAGGGGGAAGGAGGCGAGGGGGAAGGAGGCGAGGGGGAAGGAGGCGAGGGGGAAGGAGGCGAGGGGGAAGGAGGCGAGGGGGAAGGAGGCGAGGGGGAAGGAGGCGAGGGGGAAGGAGGCGAGGGGGAAGGAGGCGAGGGGGAAGGAGGCGAGGGGGAAGGAGGCGAGGGGGAAGGAGGCGAGGGGGAAGGAGGCGAGGGGGAAGGAGGCGAGGGGGAAGGAGGCGAGGGGGAAGGAGGCGAGGGGGAAGGAGGCGAGGGGGAAGGAGGCGAGGGGGAAGGAGGCGAGGGGGAAGGAGGCGAGGGGGAAGGAGGCGAGGGGGAAGGAGGCGAGGGGGAAGGAGGCGAGGGGGAAAGAGGCGAGGGGGAAAGAGGCGAGGGGGGAAGAGGCGAGGGGGAAAGAGGCGAGGGGGAAAGAGGCGAGGGGGAAAGAGGCGAGGGGGAAAGAGGCGAGGGGGAAAGAGGCGAGGGGGAAAGAGGCGAGGGGGAAAGAGGCGAGGGGGAAAGAGGCGAGGGGGAAAGAGGCGAGGGGGAAAGAGGCGAGGGGGAAAGAGGCGAGGGGGAAAGAGGCGAGGGGGAAAGAGGCGAGGGGGAAAGAGGCGAGGGGGAAAGAGGCGAGGGGGAAAGAGGCGAGGGGGAAAGAGGCGAGGGGGAAAGAGGCGAGGGGGAAAGAGGCGAGGGGGAAAGAGGCGAGGGGGAAAGAGGCGAGGGGGAAAGAGGCGAGGGGGAAAGAGGCGAGGGGGAAAGAGGCGAGGGGGAAAGAGGCGAGGGGGAAAGAGGCGAGGGGGAAAGAGGCGAGGGGGAAAGAGGCGAGGGGGAAAGAGGCGAGGGGGAAAGAGGCGAGGGGGAAAGAGGCGAGGGGGAAAGAGGCGAGGGGGAAAGAGGCGAGGGGGAAAGAGGCGAGGGGGAAAGAGGCGAGGGGGAAAGAGGCGAGGGGGAAAGAGGCGAGGGGGAAAGAGGCGAGGGGGAAAGAGGCGAGGGGGAAAGAGGCGAGGGGGAAAGAGGCGAGGGGGAAAGAGGCGAGGGGGAAAGAGGCGAGGGGGAAAGAGGCGAGGGGGAAAGAGGCGAGGGGGAAAGAGGCGAGGGGGAAAGAGGCGAGGGGGAAAGAGGCGAGGGGGAAAGAGGCGAGGGGGAAAGAGGCGAGGGGGAAAGAGGCGAGGGGGAAAGAGGCGAGGGGGAAAGAGGCGAGGGGGAAAGAGGCGAGGGGGAAAGAGGCGAGGGGGAAAGAGGCGAGGGGGAAAGAGGCGAGGGGGAAAGAGGCGAGGGGGAAAGAGGCGAGGGGGAAAGAGGCGAGGGGGAAAGAGGCGAGGGGGAAAGAGGCGAGGGGGGAAGAGGCGAGGGGGAAAGAGGCGAGGGGGAAAGAGGCGAGGGGGAAAGAGGCGAGGGGGAAAGAGGCGAGGGGGAAAGAGGCGAGGGGGAAAGAGGCGAGGGGGAAAGAGGCGAGGGGGAAGGAGGCGAGGGGGAAGGAGGCGAGAGGGAAGGAGGCGAGGGGGAAAGAGGTGAGGGGGAAAGAGGTGAGGGGGAAAGAGGTGAGGGGGAAAGAGGTGAGGGGGAAAGAGGTGAGGGGGAAAGAGGTGAGGGGGAAAGAGGCGAGGGGGGAAGAGGCGAGGGGGAAAGAGGCGAGGGGGAAAGAGGCGAGGGGGAAAGAGGCGAGGGGGAAAGAGGCGAGGGGGAAAGAGGCGAGGGGGAAAGAGGCGAGGGGGAAAGAGGCGAGGGGGAAGGAGGTGAGGGGGAAGGAGGTGAGGGGGAAAGAGGTGAGGGGGAAAGAGGCGAGGGGGAAAGAGGCGAGGGGGAAAGAGGCGAGGGGGAAGAGGCGAGGGGGAAAGAGGTGAGGGGGAAAGAGGTGAGGGGGAAAGAGGTGAGGGGGAAAGAGGTGAGGGGGGAAAGAGGTGAGGGGGGAAAGAGGTGAGGGGGGAAGAGGTGAGGGGGAAAGAGGTGAGGGGGGAAGAGGTGAGGGGGGAAGAGGTGAGGGGGGAAAGAGGTGAGGGGGGAAGAGGTGAGGGGGGAAGAGGTGAGGGGGGAAGAGGTGAGGGGGGAAGAGGTGAGGGGGAAGAGGTGAGGGGGGAAGAGGTGAGGGGGGAAGAGGTGAGGGGGGAAGAGGTGAGGGGGGAAGAGGTGAGGGGGGAAGAGGTGAGGGGGGGAGAGGTGAGGGGGAAGAGGTGAGGGGGGAAGAGGTGAGTGGGGAAGAGGTGAGGGGGGAAGAGGTGAGGGGGGAAGAGGTGAGGGGGGAAGAGGTGAGGGGGGAAGAGGTGAGGGGGGAAGAGGTGAGGGGGGAAGAGGTGAGGGGGGAAGAGGTGAGGGGGGAAGAGGTGAGGGGGGAAGAGGTGAGGGGGGAAGAGGTGAGGGGGGAAGAGGTGAGGGGGGAAGAGGTGAGGGGGGAAGAGGTGAGGGGGGAAGAGGTGAGGGGGGAAGAGGTGAGGGGGGAAGAGGTGAGGGGGGAAGAGGTGAGGGGGGAAGAGGTGAGGGGGGAAGAGGTGAGGGGGGAAGAGGTGAGGGGGGAAGAGGTGAGGGGGGAAGATGTGAGGGGGGAAGATGTGAGGGGGGAAGATGTGAGGGGGGAAGATGTGAGGGGGGAAGATGTGAGGGGGGAAGATGTGAGGGGGAAGATGTGAGGGGGGGAAGATGTGAGGGGGGAAGATGTGAGGGGGGAAGATGTGAGGGGGGAAGATGTGAGGGGGGAAGATGTGAGGGGGGAAGATGTGAGGGGGGAAGATGTGAGGGGGGAAGATGTGAGGGGGGAAGATGTGAGGGGGGAAGATGTGAGGGGGGAAGATGTGAGGGGGGAAGATGTGAGGGGGGAAGATGTGAGGGGGAAGATGTGAGGGGGGAAGATGTGAGGGGGAAGATGTGAGGGGGAAGATGTGAGGGGGGAAGATGTGAGGGGGAAGATGTGAGGGGAAGGTGAGGGAAGGTTATGAGGAGAAAGATGTGAGGGAAGATCGTGAGAGTGACGGAGTGAGTGAGTCAGAGTGAGTGAGTGAGAGTGAATGGAGCTGTACTTGTGGTGATGGGAGTGAGGGAAGATTGTGAGTGGAAAGATTGTGAGGAGAAAGATGTTGGGGGAAGGCGAGGGAAGATTATGAGGAGAAAGATGTGAGGGAAGATCGTGAGAGAGACGGAGTGAGTGAATGAGTGAGAGTGAATGGAGCTGTACTTGTGGTGAGGGGTCAGAGTGAGTGAGAGTGAATGGAGCTGTACTTGTTGTGGTGATGGGAGTCAGGGAAGGTTGTGAGTGGAAAGATTGTGAGGAGAAAGATGTGAGGGAAGATCGTGAGAGAGACTGAGTGAGTGAGTGAATGAGTGAGAGTGAATGGAGCTGTACTTGTGTTGAGGGGTCGGAGTGAGTGAGTGAATGAGTGAGAGTGAATGAAGCTGTACTTGTGAGGGGTCGGAGTGAGTGAGAGTGAGTGAGTGAGAGTGAATGGAGCTGTACTTGTGGTGAGGGGTCAGAGTGAGTGAGAGTGAGTGAGTGAGAGTGAATGGAGCTGTACTTGTGGTGAGGGGTCGGAGTGAGTGAGAGTGAGAGTGAATGGAGCTGTACTTGTGGTGAGGGGTCGGAGTGAGTGAGTGAGAGTGAGTGAGAGTGAATGGAGCTGTACTTGTGGTGAGGGGTCGGAGTGAGTGAGAGTGAGTGAGTGAGAGTGAATGGAGCTGTACTTGTGGTGAGGGGTCGGAGTGAGTGAGTGAGAGTGAGTGGAGCTGTACTTGTGGTGAGGGGTCGGAGTGAGTGAGAGTGAGTGAATGAGTGAGAGTGAATGGAGCTGTACTTGTGGTGAGGGGTCGGAGTGAGTGAGTGAGAGTGAGAATGAATGGAGCTGTACTTGTGGCGAGGGGTCGGAGTGAGTGAGAGTGAGTGAGTGAGAGTGAGAATGAATGGAGCTGTACTTGTGGTGAGGGGTCGGAGTGAGTGAGAGTGAGTGAGTGAGAGTGAATGGAGCTGTACTTGTGGTGAGGGGTCGGAGTGAGTGAGAGTGAGTGAGAGTGAGAGTGAATGGAGCTGTACTTGTGGTGAGGGGTCGGAGTGAGTGAGTGAGAGTGAATGGAGCTGTACTTGTGGTGAGGGGTCAGAGTGAGTGAGTGAGAGTGAGTGAGTGTGAGTGAGTGAGTGAGAGTGAGTGAGAGTGAGAGTGAGTGAGAGTGAGAGTGAGTGAGTGTGAGTGAGTGTGAATGGAGCTGTACTTGTGATGAGGGGTCAGAGTGAGTGAGAGTGAGTGTGAGTGAGAGTGAGTGAGAGTGAGAGTGAGAGTGAGAGTGAGAGTGAGTGAGAGTTAGAGTGAGTGAGTGAGTGAGAGTGAATGGAGCTGTACTTGTGATGAGGGGTCAGAGTGAGTGAGAGTGAGTGAGAGTGAGTGTGAGTGAGAGTGAATGGAGCTGTACTTGTGGTGAGGGGTCAGAGTGAGTGAGTGAGAGTGAGTGAGTGAGAGTGAGTGAGTGAGTGAGTGAGAGTGAGTGAGTGAGTGAGAGTGAGTGAGTGAGAGTGAGTGAGTGTGAGTGAGAGTGAATGGAGCTGTACTTGTGGTGAGGGGTCAGAGTGAGTGAGAGTGAGTGAGAGTGAGTGAGTGAGAGTGAGTGAGTGTGAGTGAGTGTGAATGGAGCTGTACTTGTGATGAGGGGTCAGAGTGAGTGAGAGTGAGTGAGAGTGAGTGAGTGAGAGTGAGTGAGTGAGAGTGAGTGAGAGTGAGTGAGAGTGAGTGAGTGAGAGTGAATGGAGCTGTACTTGAGGTGAGGGGTTGCAGTGAGTGAGTGAGAGTGAATGGAGCTGTACTTGTGATGAGGGGTCAGAGTGAGTGAGAGTGAGTGAGAGTGAGTGAGTGAGAGTGAGTGAGAGTGAGTGAGTGTGAGTGAGTGAGAGTGAGTGAGAGTGAGTGAGAGTGAGTGAGTGAGAGTGAATGGAGCTGTACTTGTGGTGAGGGGTCAGAGTGAGTGAGAGTGAGTGAGCGGATCCGTACTTGTGTTGGCCGCCGTGTTGCCGGCGTGTTTGCCGGTGTTGCCGGGGGGGGGTGAGCAGCTGCAGGATGGCGCGGTACCAGCTGTCCTGCTCCTGTGGGCTGTCCGCGGCCACGGACAGCCCCTGGTCCCGCGTGTAGAGCGCGAGCAGGTACTTGCAGCGCGAGTCCGCGCGCTTGTTGACGTTCAGGCAGCCGTTGAGCGGGAGCGCGCGCTTGGGGGCGGGGGCGGGGCTGGTGCTCGCGCCCGCGCCTCCCGCGCCTCCCGCGCCTGCGCCGCCTCCTCCACCTCCACCACCCGGGCCGCGCGCGCGGAACTTCTTCTCGCTCTCGTAGTACTCCAGCCTGGCCGCCCCGCGCTCGCTCGCCGCCCGCAGCACGAAGAACCTGCGGTGCAAGCTCTTGCACTTGCGGAGGCTGCCGCACTTCCTCACGTCGTCCTCCAGCCAGTCCTCCGCGGGGTTCGCCATTTGCAGGGTGCAATGGAAAGAATGCAAAATAAAAAATAATGTTTTTTAAAAAAAATCTTGCGATTTTCGGCTGCTGTCCCCTTTTCACATTCTTCGCTCCGCCGTCCTTTTTTTTTTCCGTCCCCCGACAAATATATTCTTTGCACCCACTCCGCTGTCTTGCAAATAAAACTTTGCAAATTTTTTTTGTTGCAAAAATTAAATCCCCTCGCCGGCTTTCCCCCCGGCGGGCGAGCGAGCCGCCCCACCTCCCTTACTGCTGGCTGCTGTGTTATTGCAAAGCGCCTCTGACCAGTCCTGTCTCCCTTTGCAAATTTATACACACACACACACTATATTTCGGGTGCATGTGGATTTTTTTTTAAACTGCTGAGCAGATTTGCATTTCTAAATGTGGAGCCAGGAGGCACAGACACACACACATATAGAGAGAGGGTGTGTGTGCGCCCTGGGTCCTAGCGCCCGTCGCCGTGACACCTCCACTCCCAAACTGCATGAAGTTTGCAGGCAGCCTCTTTGACGGGTAGAGGGGGCGTGCCGCTTCCCTTCAACTTAGCATACAGAGTGCAAAAAAAAAATGCCCACTCTCCACAATCTGGAAGAATGCACATTGGAAAGGGTGCAGAATGCTGGCAGAGGCACAAGGAACTGCAGATGTTAGGTTGCAAAAGTGCTGGAGGAACTCTGCGGGTCAGGCAGCATCCGTGGAGGGGAATGGATTGGATGGGTGGTAAATCTTCTTCGGACCTTGATTTTATTTCAAACCTCTTCGGTTTAAACCAGCATCCTGCACACTTTCATCTTATTTTTGAAAAAGGGGGGGGGGGATAGCAGACATGAAGGGGCCGAGTGGACGGTTTCATGGTTCTTGTGACGGTACAAAAGGGATCATGCAAAGTTCTACTGGATGAACTCAGCGGGTCAGGTTAGCATCTGTGGAGGGGAATGGAAGGGCGACGTTTCGGGTCGGGACCCTGCTTCAGACATGTGATCTTGTTAAATGGGATAGCAGTCAAGAAGGGGCTGAGTGGACTGCTATCCATGTTGTTTCCACTGGTTGGGGAATCTAGGACCAGAGGCTGTAGCCTCAGAATGGGGTTAAAAGGGAAAGATTGAAACGACTAAGTTCAGAATGATGAACTTATAGAAACATATAAAATTATAAAAGGACTGGACAAGCTAGATGCAGGAAAAATGTTCCCAATGTTGGGCGAGTCCAGAACCAGGGGCCACAGTCTTAGAATAAAGGGGAGGCCATTTAAGACTGAGGTGAGAAAAAACTTTTTCACCCAGAGAGTTGTGAATTTGTGGAATTCCCTGCCACAGAGGGCAGTGGAGGCCAAGTCACTGGATGGATTTAAGAGAGAGTTAGATAGAGCTCTAGGGGCTAGTGGAGTCAAGGGATATGGGGAGAAGGCAGGCACGGGTTATTGATAGGGGACCATCAGCCATGATCGCAATGAATGGCGGTGCTGGCTAGAAGGGCCGAATGGCCTCCTCCGGCACCTATTTTCTATGTTTTTATAGATCAGCCATGATTGAATGGTGGAGTAGACTTGATGGGGCAAATGGCCTAATTCTGCTTCTATCTATTATGCACATTATTATTTGATCATGCAAAAACATTACAATAGGAACTCAGTGGGTCAGGCAGCATCTGTGGAGGGAAATGGACAGGCAAAGCAGCGTCCCGACTCGAAATGTCGTCTGTCTATTTCCCTCCACAGATGCTGCCTGACCCGCTGAGTTGCAACAGCAGTTTGTGTTTTGTTCAAAGTTCTGATGGACCTTGTGGCGATTTGCAACCAAGGCGGTCAAACAAGGAACTGCAGGCACTGGCTTACATAAAAAGACACAAAGTGCTGGAGTAACTCAGCAGATCGGGCAGCATCCCTGGAGAACATGGATAGGTGACGTTTCTGGTGGGGACCCTTCTGCAGTCAAATGTGGGATATGCTCTTCAGGTCGGAGATGAGAAGAAATGTCTTCAGGGGTTATGGGGAGAAGGCAGGAAAATGGGATTTAGGAGACGGAGATCAGCCATGATTGAATGGCGGAGGAGACTCGATGGGCCTAATGGCCTAATTCTACTATAATTTGTGAACTAAAGAAAATTTTTAGAATAATACTTTAATGCCAAAGTCTTAACCCCATTAAAGTCTTAATTAGAATTAAAGTCTTATTCTATTTTGGCAAAGTCTTAATTGGGTTAAGATTTTAGAATTCTCTACCCGAGTGGAGTCTCCGTCACTGAATCTGAGATTTTTCTATATTAAGGAATATTGGGTTTATGCAGGAGAAGTCAGCATGCTCTCTCCTGTGCACCTGTAGAATTAGAAGTCAGAGATCCAGGTTCAAACCTGACTACGGGTGCTGTTTGTGCAATATTTGTACGTTCTCCCCGTGACCTCGTGGGTTTTCTCCGGGTGCTCTAGTTTCCTCCCACACTCCAAAGTCGTACTGGTGTGTAGGTTAATTGGCTTGCTAGCCTATTTATTGCGGTTGTGAATGATTTTTTTTTCCGGGTTGTTCATTCCATTGTGTGCGGGTCTGCTTTGAGTCACACAGCATGATAGCAGGCCCTTCGGCCCAACTCGCCCATGCCGACCAAGATGCCCCATCTACCCATGTTCCACCTGCCTGTACTAGGCCTATCTACATCCCTCCTAACCTGTCCAACCCATGTACCTATCTAAATGCCTTTTAAATATTGTTATAGCACCTGCCTCAACTACCTCCTCAGGCAGCTCGTTCTAAATACTTGAAGAAGGGTCTCGACCCAAAAGTCAACTATTCCTTATCGCCAGAGATGGTGCCTGACCTGCTGAGTTACATCGGTGAGACCAAGCGTAGGCTCGGCGATCGCTTCGCCCAACACCTCCGCTCGGTTCGCAATAACCAACCTGATCTCCCGGTGGCTCAGCACTTCAACTCCCCCTCCCATTCCGTATCCGACCTTTCTGTCCTGGGCCTCCTCCATGGCCAGAGTGAGTCCCACCGTCAATTGGAGGAGCAGCACCTCATAATTTTGCTTGGGTAGTTTACACCCCAGCGGTATGAACATTGACTTCTCCAATTTCAGGTAGTCCCTTCTTTCTCCTCCCCTTCCCAGCTCTCCCTCAGCCCACTGTCTCTGCCTCTTCCTTTCTTCTTCCCGCCCCTCCCCCCCCACCCTCACATCAGTCTGTAGAAGGGTCTCGACCCGAAACGTCACCTATTTCCTTCGCTCCATAGATGATGCCTCACCCGCTGAGTTTCTCCAGCATTTTTGTCTACCTTCGTTCCATACGAAGGTAGCCGATTAGGAAAAGGGGAGATGCAGCGCGACCTGGGTGTCATGGTACACCAGTCATTGAAAGTAAGCATGTAGGTGCAGCAGGCAGTGAAGAAAGCGAATGGTATGTTAGCTTTCATAGCGAAAGGATTTGAGTATAGGAGCAGGGAGGTTCTACTTCAGTTGTATAGGGTCTTGGTGAGACCACACCTGGAGTATTGCGTACAATTCTGGTCTCCAAATCTGAGGAAGGACATTATTGCCATAGAGGGAGTGCAGAGATTGTTCACCAGACTGATTCCTGGGATGTCAGGACTGTCTTATGAACAAAGACTGCATAGACTCGGTTTATACTCTCTAGAATTTAGGAGATTGAGAGGGGATCTTATAGAAACTTACAAAATTCTTAAGGGGTTGGACAGGCTAGATGCAGGAAGATTGTTCCCGATGTTGGGGAGGTCCAGGACAAGGGGTCTCAGCTTAAGGATAAGGGGGAAATCCTTTAGGACCGAGATGAGAAGGACTTTTTTCACACAGAGAGTGGTGGGTCTCTGGAACTCTCTGCCACAGAGGGTAGTTGAGGCCAGTTCATTGGCTATATTTAAGAGGGCGTTAGATGTGGCCCTTGTGGCTAAGGGGATCAGAGGGTATGGAGAGAAGGTAGGTACGGGATACTGAGTTGGATGATCAGCCATGATCATATTGAATGGCGGTGCAGGCTCGAAGGGCCGAATGGCCTCCTCCTGCACCTAATTTCTATGTTTCTATGTTTCTATACACCCACAAACTTCCATGTTAAATAATTGCCCCCCCCCCCCCCTCAGCTTCCTATTAAATCTTTTCCCTCTCACCTTTGACCTATGTCTTCTAGTTGCTTATTCCCTTACTCTGGGTGAGAAACTGTGTGTATTCACCCTATCTATTTGCTTTATGATTTTGTACACGTCTGTAAGATTATTTCTCATCCTCCTGCGCTCCAAGGAATGAAGTCCAGACCTGCCCAACCTCTCCCGTAGGTGGCAGCAATGAGACTGTGTCAATTACTGCTTTCCAGGCGATCGGAAGAAGCGTTCTGGCTCGAAATGTCGGCGATTCACCTTCTCCAGGGTCGCTGCCCGACCCGCTGAGTTACTCCGGCACTTTGTGGCTTTTTTTTTCGTCCCTGGTTTGGGCCTGGTTCGGCAACACGAATGCCCAGATTGCAAAAAGTTGGGGACACTGCCCAGTCCACCAGACCACCCACCATCGAAGGGATCTACAGGAGTCGCTGCCTCAAAATGGCCAGCATCGTCAGACACCCACACCACCCTGGCCATGCTCTATTTCACCCCTGCCTTCGGGGAGAAGGTACAGGAGCCTGAAAACTGTAACGTCCAGGTTCAGGAACAGCTTCTTCCCTACAGCCATCAGGCTATTAAACTCCGCAACCTCCAAATAAGCTCCGAACTACATGGGCTTGCATGCATTGGTTTTGTTAAGTTTAATTTAGTTTAGTTTGGTTTAGAGGCACAGCACGGGAGCAGGCCCTTCAGCCCACCGATCCCGCGCCGACCAGCGATCCCCGCACACAAACACTATTCTACACACTAGGGACGGGGTGGAAGATTGCAACCTTCACGTGGCCCGCCCTGTTTCGACCAATGCAATCAACTCGACGTGCACAAACGGAAGAACAAATAGAACAAGTTGTCCAACAACTTTAGGCCGTGCACCCCACACGAAAGAAGTCACACTGGGGATGATTTACAATTCTCACCAAAGCCAATTAACCTACAAGCCCGCACGTCTTTGGAGTGTGGGAGGAAACCGGAGAGCCCGGAGAAAACCCACGCAGTCACGGGGAGAACGTTTCAAACTCTGTACCAATAGTTTATTTTATTGTATTACTGTCACATGTTCCAAGGCACAGTGAGAAACATAGAAAAATAGGTGCAGGAGTAGAGGCCATTCGGCCCTTCGAGCCTGCACCGCCATTCAATGTGATCATGGCTGATCATCCAACTCAGTATTCCGTACCTGCGTTCTCTCCATACCCCCTGATCCCTTTAGCCACAAGTGCCACATCTAACGCCCTCTTAAATATAGCCAATGAACTGGCCTCAACTAACTTCTGTGGCAGAGAATTCCAGAGACTCACCACTCTCTGTGTAAAGAATGTTTTCCTCATATCGGTCCTAAAGGAATTCCCCCTTATCCTTAGACTGTGACCCCTTGTTCTGGACTCCCCCAACATCGGGAACAATCTTCCAGCATCTAGCTTGTCCAACCCTTTAAGAATTTTGTAAGTTTCTATAAGATCCCCCCTCAATCTTCTAAATTTCAGCGAGTACAAGCCGAGTCTATCCAATCTTTCCTCATATGAAAGTCCTGACATCCCAGGAATCAGTCTGGTGAATCTTCTCTGTACCCCCTCCCTTTTTTGAAGCTTTTTTGTTGCTTGTTATCCAGTCAGCGGGAAGTCTATGCATTGTTTACAATCAAACTGTCCATGGTGTACAGACACAGAAACATAGAAACATAGACAATAGATGCAGGAGGAGGCCATTCGGCCCTTCGAGCCAGCACCGCCATCCATTGTGATCATGGCTGATCGTCCCCAATCAATAACCCGTGCCTGCCTTCTCCCCATATCCCTTGATTCCACTAGCCCCTAGAGCTCTATCTAACTCTCTCTTAAATCCATCCAGTGACTTGGCCTCCACTGCCCTCTGTGCCAGGGAATTCCACAAATCCACAACTCTCTGGGTGGAAAGGTTTTTCCTCACCTCAGTCTTAAATGACCTCCCCTTTAATCTAAGACTGTGTGGCCCCTGGTTCTGGACTCGCCCAACATTGGGGAATTTTTTTTCCTGCATCTAGCTTGTCCAGAAGAAAGGGAATAATTTTTAGTGCAAGAATAGTCTTTGTTTGTTTTTATGCTATTTAGTGTGTACTATGTTTGCACACTTCTCTGCAGATTGTCACCTTGTCGTGGCGGAGAAGCTTGGGGAGACCCTGAGAGCGATGCCGTCTGGAGCGATGCTCCTGGTAGGGCCACCCATGGTGGTAAGGTCGAGGGGGAGGACTCTGACAAAGAGCCAATCCGACCAAGACATCAACGGTGGAACAGGCGGAGGACGATGGCCGACCTTAGCGGAGCGTCACAACGGCGGGGAAGGCGGATGAAGGCTGCAGCAGGAAAGGGTCTCCGGTCGTCTTGGACTCCATGCCACTGGATCCTGACCCAGATCTGTCAAGGATCTGTAGCTGTCTGTGCACCAGTCTCCCCACGTTAAACAAAGTCACGCACAGGCGTCCTCCAGCCCTGGAGACACCCATGGTCAGCCATAATAAGAAGATGTTTGATATCTGTTGTGCTACGACAAGTGAGAATGTGTAGGCAGATGCTGATTTGAGCCGAGGGTAGACGCAAAAAGCTGGAGTGACTCAGCGGGTCAGCCAGCATCTCTGGAGAGAAGGAATAGGTGATATTTCGAGATCCGAAACATCACCCTTTACTTCCCCACAGAGATGCTGGCTGTCCCGCTGAGTCACTCCAGCTTTATGTGTCTATTTAAGAATGTCATTATTCCATAGAAACATAGAAACATAGAAATTAGGTGCAGGAGTAGGCCATTCGGCCCTTCGAGCCTGCACCGCCATTCAATATGATCATGGCTGATCATCCAACTCAGTATCCCGTACCTGCCTTCTCTCCATACCCCCTGATCCCTTTAGCCACAAGGGCCACATCTAACTCCCTCTTAAATATAGCCAATGAACTGGCCTCAACTACCCTCTGTGGCAGAGAGTTCCAGAGACCCACCACTCTCTGTGTGAAAAAAATCCTTCTCATCGCGGTCCTAAAGGATTTCCCCCTTATCCTTAAGCTGTGACCCCTTGTCCTGGATCTCCACAACATCGGGAACAATCTTCCTGCATCTAGCCTGTCCAACCCCTTAAGAATCTTGTAAGTTTCTATAAGATCCCCCCTCAATCTCCTAAATTCTAGAGAGTATAAACCGAGTCTATGCAGTCTTTGTTCATAAGACAGTCCTGACATCCCAGGAATCAGTCTGGTGAACCTTCTCTGCACTCCCTCTATGGCAATAATGTCCTTCCTCAGATTTGGAGACCAGAACTGTACGCAATACTCCAGGTGTGGTCTCACCAAGACCCTGTACAACTGAAGTAGAACCTCCCTGCTCCTATACTCAAATCCTTTTGCTATGAAAAAGGATTATTCCGTTTCAGGACATACAATAATAAAACACTCCTGAGTTTTGGCCTGAAGAAGGGTCTCGACCTGAAACGTCACCCATTCCTTCTACCCGGAGATGCTGGCTGTCCTGCTGAGTTACTCCAGCTCTTTGTGTCTATCTTACAGATAGATACAGATACAGATAGATTTTATTTGTCGCATGTGCCAATGAAGTCACCATACAGCCAAAAATAAAGAAAGAGTACAACACAGTAGGCATGTTACAAAACTTACCTTGAGCAGCGCTGCAGTTCTGCCGCACCCCGTGTGCGCGACTTTGGCGCCTTTCAGAGGGGGGCGTGCTTAAAGTGCCCTTTTTCTACAGACTGGGCAAATCGATCCATGTCGGGCGATTTCGTTGCGGAAGAAAAATCGCTCCGACATTTCATTCATGAAGGTATTTTTAAACTACGCTAGATTATTAATTAACTAGAGTAATTTAAAAATCACCTTCCAAAGCCGTGAGCGCCGACAACGGGAAGGATTTTGCGTGGGGGAGGAAAAAAGGTACACAGTTTATTTTTATATTAAAAGTTGGTTTTTCGGGAGGCTTTAATCACATTTTCACGTTGCGAAATGGGGTCCAAAAAAAATGTATGAACAAACAGTATTTTTCCTCCCGACTTCACCGCAAACCGCAACGTTCCAATCCACCGCATTCCACTAAAACCCACTCGCTAGTTGATTTAAATGGCCATTAATTTACAGGAATCAAACACTAAATTCCTTCCATTTGGCCCAGAAATTCATGAAAATGAGATTTAAAAATTATGTTATATTGTGGATTATTGTGTGAATGTTATTTGGACGCTTAGGCAATTAAAAAAAAGTTTATCTTTTCTTAAGAAATGGATAGATGTTTAGATCTACTCATTGAATTTTGTAATTAGCTACAATTAGATAACTAACTAATTATATGCTTTAATTTCACGTCATCCAAGTAAGATTGTTTCATATTTGTTTCAGAATGCTTCAATCTATAATAACTGAAAATTTCATTGTTCTCTTAATTTTTAAGAAAGTTATGGGCTTTTGACTGTTCTAGATCACAGGTTTTGAGTTAAGTCAATTGAAAGGCAATGGGGAACAAGATGCTAATTTCCGAGTATGAAAATGGTCATAACTTTCTTAATACTGAAGATATGAAAGTGAATTAGGTGTCAAATTAAACTTCTTTTTATGCTTTATCTGATGGGATAAATTGCAGACTTGATTTTTTAAATCTCAAAATTTTGTAACATTTCTAGCACATGTGACAAATAAATGCATCTTATCTTATCTTAAAATTAATTCTCCTTGGTTTACAGATTGGAAACAGTTGAGCAAGATGCAGCGAAGGGGCTGTTCCACTGAAGCGACTACAGGCGACTAGGCTGTGGCCAAATGGTTGCCGGGGTGACGCCTGAATTGCCGCGAGTCGTCTCCTCAAAGAGTCGTAGCGTCTTTCTGGTCGCCGCTGGATTTTCACCACGTTGAACCATTTTCGGAGACAGTCGGAGGCCGTGGGTTTGACGCCAACGAGCGTAGCTTGACTTCTCCTGACGTAGGTGCTGTTGTAGCTGTCGCCACATTGGCGTCAGTTTTCCCCGATGCTGACTTTGTTGTTCAAATAATAATTCTATTTCAAATTTTATGTCGGGGGGGGGGGGGGGTCCAGTTGACTGTGCTACCACTATGACGGACATAACTATGATTTACAAATCTTATAGAGTCTTAGAATCTTAGAGAGACTTACAAAATTCTTAAGGGGTTGGACACGCTAGATTGTTCTCAATGTTGGCGAAGTCCAGAACAAGGGGTCACACAGCTTAAGGATAAGGGGGAAGTCGTTTAGGACCGAGATGAGAAAATCATTTTTCACACAGAGAGTGGTGAATCTGTGGAATTCTCTGCCACAGAAGGTAGTTGAGGCCAGATCATTGGCTATATTTAAGAGGGAGTTAGATGTGGCCCTTGTGGCTAAGGGGATCAGGGGGTATGGAGAGAAGGCAGGTACGGGATACTGAGTTGGATGATCAGCCATGATCACATTGAATGGCGGTGCAGGCTCGAAGGGCCGAATGGCCTCTACTCCTGCACCTATTGTCTATGTTTCTATGTTTCTATATTTCTATGTATTGTCTATGTTTCTATGACAGTCACCGGCAGTTGCCTTAAAAGAGCCTAGGCGGGACAGGCCCTTCACAAGCAACCTGCACTGAGTCGGTTGGTTCAGTTCAGTTCACGTCAGTTGAATTTAGTTCAGTTGAGACCACATCAGTTTAGTTTAGCTCACTTCAGTTACGTTCAGTTGCTGTCGGAAGCTGGGGCAACAACATCAGTGCTAAAAACAGCAGGAAGTTGGTCAAGCTGGTAAAACGAGCTAGCTCAGTGCTGGGGGGGGAGTGGACTCTGCGGGGGATGTGCTTGAGAGGCGTTTGAGGAGCAGGGTGCAGGCCATCCTCGACAACTCCGGGCGCCCCCTCCATGAAATTCTGGAGAGTCAAAAGAGCACATGGAACAACGACCGGCACTGTAGAACGGAACCGTTCAGGAGATCCTTCACCCCAGCAGCCGTTAGATTTTATAAAGTGTTAAGGAAGGAACTGCAGATGCTGGAGAATCGAGGGTTACCCAAAAAGCTGGAGAAACTCAGCGGGTGCAGCAGCATCTAAGGGGGCGAAGGAGATAGGCGACGTTTCGGGTCGAGACCCTTCTTCAGACAGTATTATAAAATCCCATCAGATTTTATAATACTGACCGCCAGGCTGTCTGGGGATGCTTTAGCATTTTTAGTAGTTAATTATTGGGTCTTTTTCAAGTAGTTATTGCTCTCAGGTATTGTCCATATTGTATTTTATGTATTTTGTATCTGCGTCCGTTCTGAATGTGTGAGTTTGTTGGATGTTGGCTCTTGGACATCTGAATTTCCCTGAGGGGATCTATAAAGTATTTATTAATATTAATATTATTATTATTATTAGTTCAGTTCAGATCATCCCTGACCCCTCTCGCCCTGGCCACAAACTCTTTGAATCACTTCCCTCTGGAAGGCGACTCCGGACTGTCAAAGCTGCCACAGCCGCCAGACATAAACACAGCTTTTATCCACGATTAGTTGCTCTACTCAACAGCCAAAAATTTGTAGCCTCCCTTTGCTTTGGTATTTTATTTATAACCATATAACCATATAACAATTCCAGCACGGAAACAGGCCCTCTCGGCCCTTCCAGTCCGTGCCGACCATTTATTTTCCCCTAGTCCCATCTACCTGCACTCAGACCACACCCCTCCATTCCCTTCCTGTCCATATACCTATCCACTTTACTTTTATTCACATGTATAATCAATAATAGACAATAGACAATAGGTGCAGGAGTAGAGGCCATTCGGCCCTTCGAGCCAGCACTGCCATTCAATAGACAATAGACAATAGGTGCAGGAGTAGAGGCCATTTGGCCCTTCGAGCCAGCACCGCCATTCAATGTGATCACGGCTGATCATCCCCAATCAGTACCCCGTTCCTGCCTTCTCCCCATATCCCCTGACTCCGCTATCTTTAAGAGCCCTATCTAGCTCTCTCTTGAAAGCATCCAGAGAACCGGCCTCCACCGCCCTCTGAGGCAGAGAATTCCACAGACTCACCACTCTCTGCGAGAAAAAGTGTTTCCTCGTCTCCGTTCTAAATGGCCGACCCCTTATTCTTAAACTGTGTGTGTGGCCCCTGGTTCTGGACTCCCCCAACATCGGGAACATGTTTCCCGCCTCTAGCGTGTCCAAATAATGTTTTATCATTAATGTTTAATGTTTAATGTTTTACGTGTCATTCCTAACTGTCACTGTATGTTATTACCACTTGCGGGAGGAGCATCAAGGCAAATTCCTTGTATGTGAATACTTGGGCAATAAACCTATTAATTCTTTCATTCATTCATTTTTTTTTATTTATTTTTTGGTTTTGTTCACCTGTTCAGTTGAGTTGAGTTCAGTTCAGGTTTATTGTCCCGTGTACCGAGGTACAGTGAAAAGCTTATCGTTGCGTGCTAACCAGTCAGCGGAAAGACAACACATGATTACAGTCGAGCCGTCCACAGTGGGGATGTAACAAGCAGGAGGGAGAGGTTAGGAGCCGCACCAAGGGGATGATATTGTAGATTCCAACCGGATCACAAAATTACAAAAACTCTTATGCAAAAAAATAATAATTTCTCTGCGTGGGCACCTCGTGTTTTATGGTCAAATGGTCATAAGTGTAGGAGTAGAATTAGGCCATTCGGCCCATCAAGTCTACTCCGCCATTCAATCACGTCTGATCTGTCTCTCCCTCCTAACCCCATTCTCCTGCCTTCTCCCCGTAACCCCTGACACCCGCACTAATCAGGAAACTGGGGTTACACGTTTGAAAGGCAGCGGGTAACTCACAAATGTGTGAATTAAACGTACACAAACGCACAAAATGCTGGCGAGAGAGAGAGAGAGAGAGACACAGAGAGACAGAGAGAGAGAGACAGAGAGTGAGAGAGAGAGACAGAGAGAGAGACACAGAGAGACAGAGAGAGAGAGACAGAGAGCGAGAGAGAGAGAGAGAGACAGACAGAGAGGGAGGGAGAGAGACAGAGAGAGAGAGACAGAGAGCGAGAGAGAGAGAGAGAGAGACGGAGACAGAGACAAAGAGAGACAGAGAGAGAGAGACAGAGAGTGAGAGAGAGAGACAGAGAGAGACAGAGAGACAGAGAATGAGAGAGATAGAGAGAGAGACAGAGAGAGACAGAGAGAGACAGAGAGAGACAGAGAGAGAGACAGACAGACAGAGAGAGAGAGAGACAGACAGACAGAGAGAGAGAGAGACAGAGAGAGACAGAGACACAGAGAGACAGAGACAGAGACAGAGAGAGAGAGAGAGACAGAGACACAGAGAGACAGAGACAGAGACAGAGAGAGAGAGAGAGACAGAGACACAGAGAGACAGAGACAGAGAAAAAGACAGAGAGACAGAGAGACACATTGAGAGAGAGAGAGAGAGAGAGACAGAGAACGAGAGAGAGGGACAGAGAGGGGGGAGAGAGAGAGAGAGAGAGAGAGAGAGACAGAGACAGAGACAGAGAGAGAGAGAGAGAGAGAGGGGAGCGAGAGAGAGACAGAGAGAGAGAGAGAGAGAAACAGCGAGTGGGTGAGAGAGAGAGAGAGACAGAGACAGAGACAGAGAGAGAGACAGAGAAAGAGAGAGAGGGCGAGAGAGAGAGAGACAGAGAGACAGAGAGACAGAGACAGAGACAGAGACAGAGAGACAAAGACAGAGAGAGAGAGAGACAGAAACAGAGAGAGACAGAAACAGAGAGAGACAGAAACAGAGAGAGTGAGAGAGGGAGATAGAGAGAGAGATTGGTGAAAGATGGAATAGTAATGTGCTGAATAGTTACCACAATAGACACATAAGGAAGTGCACAGATGCTGGAATCTTGAGATAAGTACAAAGTGCTGGAGCAACTCAGCGGGACGGGCAGCATCTCTGGAGAACATGGATAGGTGACATTTTCGGCTGGGACCTCCCTCAGGGCTGTGGAAGAATGGAGAATGAGTGGGTGGGGGGGGGGTGAGGGTGGCGGGAGGAGAGGGGGGGAGTGAAGATGAAAACCTCTGTGTAAAAATAAAACCTGCCCTGCGCAACTTAAATCTGAGGAAAGACATTCTTGCCATAGAGGGAGTACAGAGAAGGTTCACCAGACTGATTCCTGGGATGGCAGGACTTCCATATGAAGAAAGACTGGATAGACTCGGCTTGTACTCGCTGGAATTTAGAAGATTGAGGGGGGATCTTATAGAGACTTACTAAATTCTTAAGGGGTTGGACAGGCTAGATGCAGGAAGATTGTTCCCGATGTTGGGGAGGTCCAGAACAAGGGGTCACACAGTTTAAGGATAAGGGGGAAGTCTTTTAGGACCGAGATGAGAAGGACTTTTTTCACACAGAGAGTGGTGAGTCTGTGGAATTCTCTGCCACAGAAGGTAGTTGAGGCCAGGTCATTGGCTATATTTAAGAGGGAGTTAGATGTGGCCCTTGTGGCTAAAGGGATCAGAGGGTATGGAGAGAAGGCAGGTACGGGATACTGAGTTGGATGATCAGCCGTGATCATATTGAATGGCGTTGCAGGCTCGAAGGGCCGAATGGCCTCTACTCCTGCAGCTATTTTCTATGTTTCTATGTCTATGTTAATCGGTCTCGACCCATAATGTCACCTGGCCATGTTCTGCAGAGATCCTGCTGACCTGCTGAATTACTCCAGCACTTTGTGTTTTTCTTCTAAACCAGCGTATGCAATTCTTTGCTTCCATATACACGACTGTGCTGTCAGCAGTAAATCTGTGCACATTATTCCAAAAAGGAATACATCCAAGGGCCACATCTAAAATCAGTGCCCCGTTCCTGCCTTCTCCCCATATCCCTTGATTCCGTTAGCCCCAAGAGCTAAATCTAACTCTCTCTTGAAAACATCCAGTGAATCGGCCTCCACTGCCTTCTGTGGCAGAGAATTCCACAGATTCACCACTCTGTTAAGAATAAGGGGTCGGCCATTTAGAACGGAGACGAGGAAACACTTTTTCTCACAGAGAGTGGTGAGTCTGTGGAATTCTCTGCCTCAGAGGGCGGTGGAGGCCGGTTCTCTGGATGCTTTCAAAGGAGAGCTAGATAGGGCTCTTAAAGATAGCGGAGTCAGGGGATATGGGGAGAAGGCAGGAACGGGGTACTGATTGGGGATGATCAGCCGTGATCACATTGAATGGCGGTGCTGGCTCGAAGGGCCGAATGGCCTACTCCTGCACCTATTGTCTATTGTCTATTGTCTATTGAGATAGACACAAACTGCTGGAGTAACTCAGCGGGACTGGTAGCATCTCTGGAATGAAGGAATGGGCGACGTTTCGGGCCGATTGAACCATCGAATGTGCAACCTGCAGTGTAGGGGGGTAGGAGGTGCACTAGGACCCAGCGGCTCCACCCTGTCTGCACATTCTAGTCACAAGCCACTGTCAGCCCTGAGAACCAGTCCTACGAGCTGCGACATTCCCATCGGTCCGAACCCAGGAGTTTGGGCAAATAGCAGCAGCCCCCCCCCCCGTGCAAAAACAGCGCAGACACAGCACAGTTGCCAAACCGGGCACGATACTATCAAAAATCTCGTGTTTCCCCCATCTGTGACAAATGTCTTACTCAAAATGCCACTATAGCACATTCCTTTGTCTCGTGTATAAAACTGTATCAATTTTGGAATGAAATTTTTGGAATTTTTACAAAACTATTTAACACAAAATTGAACCCCAATACAGAACTGATTACAGAACTGAGTTTCTCCAGCTTTTTGTGTAACCCTCGTACTCCAGCATCTGCAGTTCCCTCTTTAACACAGAACTGATTATATTTGGATCAATGGAAGAGGGAAGTAAACTAACTATATTCCAAGAAGCTTTTCTTAATTACGGTCTAATAACAGCAAAAAAAAACTTACACTCAAATTCTGGAAAAACGCAACCACGCCAACATTCAAAAATGTGGATTTCAAATATGTCTGAAACGCTACATCTTGAAGAAATGAGATTTCTCCTACTAGGCAAAGTAGACCAATTCTCAAAGACTTGGGCTCCTTTTATCAACTTTTTGCAAGCCTATGGTACAACATAACATAGCAATGTTACAGAATTTTGAGATTTTAAAAATCAAGTCTGCAATTTATCCCATCAGATAAAGCATAAAAAGAAGTTTAATTTGACACCTAATTCACTTTCATATCTTCAGTATTAAGAAAGTTATGGCCATTTTCATACTCGGAAATTAGCATCTTGTTCCCCATTGCCTTTCAATTGACTTAACTCAAAAGCTGTGATCTAGAACAGTTAAAAGCCCATAACTGTCTTAAAAATTAAGAGCTCAATGAAATTTTCACTTATTATAGATTGGAGCATTCTGAAACAAATATGAAACAATCTTACTTGGATGACCTGAAATTAAAGCATATAATTAGTTAGTTATCTAATTGTAGCTAATTACAAAATTCAATGAGTAGATCTAAACATCTATCCATTTCTTAAGAAAAGATAAGCTTTTTTTAAATTGCCTAAGTGTCCAAATAACATTCACACAATAATCCACAATATAACATAATTTTTAAATCTCATTTTCATGAATTTCTGGGCCAAATGGAAGGAATTTAGTGTTTGATTCCTGTAAATTAATGGCCATTTAAATCAACTAGCGAGTGGGTTTTAGTGGAATGCGGTGGATTGGAACGTTGCGGTTAGCGGTGAAGTCGGGAGGAAAAATACTGTTTGTTCATACATTTTTTTGGACCCCATTTCGCAACATGAAAATATTATTAAAGCCTCCCGAAAAACCAACTGTTAATATAAAAATAAACTATTTACCTTTTTTTCTCCCCTACGCAAAATCCTTCCGGTTGTCGGCGCTCACGGCTTTTGAAGGTGATTTTTAAATTACTCTAGTTAACAAATAATTTAGAGTAATTTAAAAATACCTTCATTCATGAAATGTCGGAGCGATTTTTCTTCCGCAACGAAATCGCCCGACATGGATCAATTTTCCCTGCCTGTGGAAAAACGGCACTTTAAGCCCGCCCCCCCCTCTGAAAGGCGCCAAAGTCGCGCACACGGGGAGCGGCAGAACTACAGCGCTGCTCAAGGTAAGTTTTGTAACATACCTACATAACATAACCTCAGAAATTAAATGGTTTAGAACTGGGTGACGGATGGGCAAAAATACGAAGTAGGTATCTCTTTTCTTTACTTTCTCCTTCTATTTCAATCTTTTAAGCTTCTCTTCTATGTCCTTTAAAAATAAAAAATATTTTA
>OY740826.1:5968253-5975753 GCA_963514005.1 Raja brachyura | reverse complement strand
TCTATGACTGTCATATGAGGAAAGATTGAAAAGACTGGGCTTGTATTCACTGGAGTTTCGAAGGATGAGGGGGGGGAATCTTATAGAAACATATAAAATTATAAAAGGACTGGACAAGCTAGATGCAGGGAAAATGTTCCCAATGTTGGGCGAGTCCAGAACCAGGGGCCACAGTCTTAGAATAAAGGGGAGGTCATTTAAGACTGAGGTGAGAAAAAACTTTTCCACCCAGAGAGTTGTGAATTTGTGGAATTCCCTGCCACAGAGGGCAGTGGAGGCCAAGTCACTGGATGGATTTAAGAGAGAGTTAGATAGAGCTCTAGGGGCTAGTGGAGTCAAGGGATATGGGGAGAAGGCAGGCACGGGTTATTGATAGGGGACGATCAGCCATGATCACAATGAATGGCAGTGCTGGCTGGAAGGACCGAATGGCCTCCTCCTGCACCTATTTTCTATGTTTCTCCAGCATTTTGTGTCGACCTATAGTCCATTGTGAGCTGTGGAAGAGGTGATATCAAAGGGGATGCGATGATACTAATCAGGACGACGGTGGAACTAAAGTTCGGGGCCAGTCCCACTTGGTGATTTGACGACGTATTGACGAGAGGTGACTCCGGCAGTCGCCGAAAAACATCGCCAAGTTGGACAGGCCCTGGAGTAACTCTGCGGGACAGGCAGCATGTCTGGGGAGAAGGAATGGGAGACGTTTCGGCTCGAGACCCTTCTTCAGGCTGATCGATCAGTGAAACTAAGGCGGGGAGGGCTGGAGACAGAGGGAATGCAAGGGCTACTTGAAGTTAGAGAAGTCAACGTTCATACCGCTGGGGTGTAAGCTGCCCAAGCGAAATATGAGGCGCTGTTCCTCCAATTTGCGCTGGGGCTCACTCTGACAGTGGAGGAGGCCCAGGACAGAGAGGTCAGTGTGGGAATGGGAGGGGGAGTTGAAGTGCTTGGCAACCGGGAGAGCGGGTCGGTCAAGGTGGACTGAGCGGAGGTGTGTGCCCTTAGCAATATGCAAGACTATCACGAGAGATTTGCTGGGAACTTTTTCCAATGAAAGTCCACAAGGTGGTTGATGGAATTTAATACAAAGAAATGTGAGGTGTTGCACTTTGGAAGGTCTAATATGGATAGGATCTAGGCAGTCTGAAGAAGGGTTTCGGCCCGAAACGTTGCCTATCTCCTTCACTCCATGGATGTAGCTGCACCCGCTGAGTTTCTCCAGCATCTTGTGTACCCAGGATCCAGGCAGTGAATGGTCGGCCTCTGGGGGAGTGTTGTAGAGCAGAGGGATCTATGAGTGCAGGTGCATGGTTCCTTGAAGGTCGAGTCACAGGTACATAAGGTGGTCTAAAAGGCTTTTGGCACTTTGGCCTTCATCAGTCTGAGGTTTGAGTATAGAGGTTGGGAGGTCATGTTGCAGTTGTATAAGATGTTGGTGAGGCCTCATTTAGAGGATTGTGTTCAGTTCTGGGCACCATGTATTAGACAATAGATCAATAGGTGCAGAAGTAGAGGCCATTCGGCCCTTCGAGCCAGCACCGCCATTCAATGTGATCATGGCTGATCATCCCCAATCAGTACCCCGTTCCTGCCTTCTCCCCATATCCTGTTTTTAAGTGCCCTATCTAGCTCTCTCTTGAAAGTATCCAGAGAACCGGCCTCCACTGCCCTCCGAGGCAGAGAATTCCACAGACTCACCACTCTCTGTGAGAAAAGTGTTTCCTCATCTCCGTTCTAAATGGCTTACCCCTTATTCTTAAACTGTGTAAAATATAGGAAAGATTTCGTCAACTGGTAAAGGTTCAGAGAAGATTTACGAGGATGTTGCCGGGACTCGAGGGGCCTGAGCTACAGGGAGAGGTTGAGCAGGGCTGGGTCTCTATTCCCTGGAGCGCAGGAGGATGAGGGGCGATCTTATAGAGGTGGACAAAATCATGAGGGGAATAGATCGGATAGATGCACAGTTGTTTAAGAAGAAACTGCAGATGCTGGAAAATCGAAGGAAGACACCAATGCTGGAGAAACTCAGCGGGTGAGGCAGCGTCTATGGAGCGAAGGAAATAGGCGACGTTTCGGGTCGAGGTAGAAACATAGAAACATAGAAAATAGGTGCAGGAGTAGGCCATTCGGCCCTTCGAGCCAGCACCACCATTCAATATGATCATGGCTGATCGTCCAACTCAGTATCCCGTACCTGCCTTCTCTCCATACCCCCTGACCCTTTTAGCCACAAGAGCCACATCTAACTCCCTCTTAAATATAGCCAATGAACTGGCCTCAACTACCTTCTGTGGCAGAGAATTCCACAGATTCACCACTCTCTGTGTGAAAAATGATTTTCTCATCTCGGTCCTAAAAGACTTCCCCCTTATCCTTAAACTGTGTGACCCCGTGTTCTGGACTTCCCCAACATCGGGAACAATCTTCCTGCATCTAGCGTGTCCAACCCCTTAAGAATTTTGTAAGTTTCTATAAGATCCCCTCTCATGTACAGAGTCTCTTGCCCAGAGTAGGGGAATCGAGGACCAGAGGACATAGGTTTAAGGTGAGGGGGAAAAGATTTAACAGGAATCTGAGGGGTAACTTTTTCCACACAGAGGGTGGTGGGTGTATGGGACGAGCTGCCGGAGGAGGTAGTTGAGGCTGGGACTATCCCAACAGTTAGACAGGTACATGGATAGGACAGGTTTGGAGGGATTATGGGCCAAATGCAGGCAGGTGGGACTAGTGTAGGTGGGGCAAGTTGGGCCGAAGGGCCTGTTTCCACACTGTGAGTCTAAAGTCTGATGTGGTCAATGGTGAGTGTAGCCAACACTCCATCTGCTGGCTGCCGGAGGGACTGCAAGGAGCTGCAACAAGGGGAAGTGCGTTTAATGTACAGGACAAGAACAGGCCCTTCGGCCCACATTGCCCGTACCGAACATGAGGCCAAGATCCACTTTGGTGGCAAAAACAGGAAGGCAGATTACTATCTAAATGGCGTCAAGTTGGGAAAAGGGGATCTGGGGGTCCTTGTACATCAGTCTATGAAAGTAAGCATGCAGGTACAGCAGGCAGTGAAGAAAGCCAATGGCATGTTGGCCTTCATAACAAGAGGAATCGAATATAGGAGCAAAGAGGTCCTTCTGCAGTTGTACAGGGCCCTAGTGAGACCACACCTGGAGTATTGTGTGCAGTTTTGGTCCCCTAATTTGAGGAAGGACATTATTGCTATTGAGGGAGTGCAGCGTAGGTTTACAAGGTTAATTCCCGGGATGGCGGGACTGTCATACGCTGAGAGAATGGAGCGGCTGGGCTTGTACGCTCTGGAGTTTAGAAGGATGAGAGGGGGATCTTATTGAAACATATAAGATTGTTAAGGGCTTGGACACGCTAGAGGCAGGAAACATGTTCCCGGTGTTGGGGGTGTCCAGAACCAGGGGCCACACACAGTTTAAGAATAAGGAGTAAGCCATTTAGAACGGAGACGAGGAAACACTTTTTCTCACAGAGAGTGGTGAGTCTGTGGAATTCTCTGCCTCAGAGGGCGGTGGAGGCCAGTTCTCTGGATGCTTTCAAGAGAGAGCTAGATAGGGTTCTTAAAGATAGCAGAGTCAGGGGATATGGGGAGAAGGCAGGAACGGGGTACTGATTGGGGATGATCAGCCGTGATCACATTGAATGGCGGTGCTGGCTCGAAGGGCTGAATGGCCTCCTCCTGCACCTGTTGTCTATTGTCTATCATCACCTATCTGCCTGCACTAAACCCACATCCCGCCAATCCCTGCATGCCCAACCCGCCCGTCTAAAAGCCTCTTAAACGCCACGATCGTATCTGCCTCCACCCCCACCCCTGGCAGCGCGTTCCACGCACCCACCACCCTCTGTGTGAAAATAAAATTACCCCGCCCACCTCCTTTAAACTTTGCCCCCCTCACCTTAAACCTCCCCCTCTGGTCTTTTTCATCCCAGGAGAAGAGATTCTGACTGTCCACCCTCTCATAATATAACAATTCCAGCACGGAAACAGGCCCTCTCGGCCCTTCCAGCCCGTGCCGACCATTTATTTCCCCCTAGTCCCATCTACCTGCACTCAGACCATACCCCTCCATTCCCTTCCCGTCCATATACCTATCCACTTTACTTTTAAATGTTAAAATCGATCCTGCCTCCACCACTTCCGCTGGAAGATCATTCCACACAGCCACCACTCTCTGAGTAAAGAAGTTCCCCCTCATGTTACCCCTAAACCTCTGTCCCTTAATTCTCATGTCGTGCCCTCTTGTTTGAATCTTCCCTACCCTCAATGGGAAAAGCTTATCCACGTCAACTCCGTCTATCCCTTTCATCATTTTAAAGACCTCAATCAAGTCCCCCCTTAATCTTCTGCGCTCCAAAGATGGTTATATATGGTTATAATGTTATATATTTTAATCTGCTCTTCCCACAAGCTCTGGAGTAAAAAACTCCAAACTCCAAAACACCAGAACTGCCCACAATACTCCACATGGGGCTGGACCAACGTCCTATACAGTTGCCTCGTGGCTTCCCGACTCCTATACTCAATGCCCCGACCGTTGAAGGCAAACATACCACGTGCCTTCTTTGCCCCTTTAATTGTGATCTGCACCAAAACAGAACAGCTAGATTCTTACGCCCCTGTCCCACTTGGGAAACCTGAACGGAAACCTCTGGAGACTTTGCGTTTCCGCACCCAAGGTTTCCGTGCGGTTCCCGGAGGTTTTCGTCGGTCTCCCTCATGGTCGAAAGTGGTTTCCGTTTTAAAAATCGGTAATTTTTTTAGCGGAAGCTGGTTGCGGTGCTGGTTGGAGGCGGTTGCCGGAGGACGAAAACCTCCGGGAACCGCACGGAAACCTTGGGTGGGGGAAACGCAAAGTCTCCAGAGGTTTCCGTTCAGGTTTCCTAAGTGGGACAGGGGCGTTACTTCCAGGAGCATCACAGGTCCATGAACACTGTACTCAATGGATAATATAGAATCACAGGCCCTTCGGCCCAACTTGCCCACACCGGCCAACATGCCCCACCTACACTAGTCCCACCTGCCCGCGTTTGGCCCATATGCCTCCAAACCTGTCCTATCCATGCACCCGTCTAACTGTTTCTTAAATGTCGGGATAGTCCCAGCCTCAACTACCTCCTCCGGCAGCTCGTTCCATACACCCACCACCCTCTGTGTGGAAAAGTTACCCCTCAGATCCCTATTAAATCTTTTCCCCCTCATCTTAAGCCTATGTCCTCTGGTCCTCGATTCCCCTACTCTGGGCGAGAGGCTCTGCCTGATCTATTCCTCTCGTGATTTTGTCCACCTCTATAAGATCCCCCCCTCATCCTCCTGCGCTCCAGGGAATAGAGACCCAGCCTGCTCAACCTCTCCCTGTAGCTCAGGCCCCTCGAGTCCCGGCAACATCCTCGTAAATCCCCCCAAATTATTTTTTAATGTTCAGTTATAAGAAACAATATTCGTGCAAAATAAGTCCCTGGGGTTGTGTGGAACCAAGACAGCTCCCCGTCCGTAGTTCAGTTGGTGTTGTAGTGTTTAATAGCCTGATGGTTGTGCGGATGGGGCAGTGTTTGCAACTTTTTGTAGTTTAGTCTAGAGATCCAGCGCGGAAACAGGCCCTTCGGCCCACCGAGTCCGTGCCGGCCAGCGATCCCCCGCACACTAACACCATCCCACACACACTAGGGACAATTTACAACTTGTACCAAAGCCAATTAACCTACAAACCCGCACGCCTTCGGAGTGCGGGAGGAGACCGGAGCTCCCGGAGAAAACCCACGCGGGTCACGGGGAGAACGTGCAAACTCCGTAACGACAGCGCCCGTACTCGGGATCGAACCCGGGTCTCCGGCGCGGTGAGGCAGCAGCTCTACCCGCTGCGCCACCAAGCGTCCAAAGACGTACAGGTTTGTAGGTTAATTGGAGTGGTACAAATGTACATTGTCCCTAGTGTGTGTAGGATGGTGGTAGTGTGCGGGGATCGCTGGCCGGCACGGACTCGATGGGCCGAAGGGCCTGTTTCCGCACTGTATCTCTACACTCTTAAGCTAAATTCTAAAAAAACTTCTTCACTTTGTGCTTTTGTTACCTGTAGTAATGCCTTATCGCGATGGCTCATCCACTGCCATCGAAACTATTGTGGGGAGAGGGCAGGAGAATGGGGTTAGGAGGGAGAGATAGATCAGCCGTGTTTGAATGGCGGAGTAGACTCGATGGGCCGAATGGCCGAATTCTTCAGTGCTCGACGCTACCAACAATTCAACTTCAACTAATCCTCACTGTCTTGGGTTCTTGGCGGAGTCAGTTTAGTCTAGGTCAGTCTATCGTCCCGTGTACCGAGGTACAGGGAAAAGCTTTTTGTTGCGAGCTAACCAGCCAGCAGAAAGACAACACGCGATTACAATCGAGCCGTCCACAGTGTACAGATACACGATAAAGGGAATTACGTTTAGCGCAAGGGAAACTCCGCAAGGTCCAGGGGCTGGGCAGAGATAGTGGGGGGAGTGCGAGGGGAGGGGCGGGGGGAGAGAGAGGGGAAGGGAGGGGGAGACTAGGAAGAGGGAGATAGAAGGGTAGAGAGATGGGGAGAGAGAGGAAGTGGGGGAGAGAGAGGGGGGGGTGTGGGGGAAGGACAGAGAGAGAGAGAGAGAGAGAGGGGGGGGTGGGGGGAGACAGAGGGGAGGGAGGGGGAGAAAGGGGAGGGGTGGGGAAGATAGAGGGGGAGCAGAGGAAAGAGAGGGGGAGTGGAGGGAGAGAGGGGGAGAGAGGACAAGAGAGGGAGGGGGAGAGTATAGGGGAGTGGAGGGGAGAGAGGGGGCAGGGAGAGAGGGAGGGGGAGCGGGGAGGGAGAGGGGGAGAGAGGGGCAGGGAGGGAGAGACTGGAAGGGGGTGGGGGGGGCTAGGAATGGGGAGGAGGAGAGTGGGGATTGAGATAAACTGGGAGGAGGGAGGGGAGAGTGAGGGGAGGGGCAGGGGGCAGAGAGTCTAGAGGGGGGGGTGGGGGGGAGAGAGAGGTGGGAGTGGGTGAGAGAGGGGGGGGGTGGGGGGGAGAGGGAGGGGGGAGGAGAGAGAGGGGTGTGTGGGGGGAGATGAGGGGGGCTGGGGAGCGAGAGGGGGGTGGGGGGGAGGGGGAGGGGGGCGGGGAGAGAGGGGTGTGTGGGGGGAGAGAAGGGGGGCGGGGGAGGGAGAGGGATATAGAGGATATCGAAAGGAGAGAGGGGGGAGATTGGGAAGGGGGAGGGGGGAGAGACTGGGAAGGGGGAGGGGGGGAGACTGGGAAGGGGAGGGGGGAGGGAGGGAGAGACTGGCAAGGGGGAGGGGGGAGAGACTGGGAAGGGGGAGAGGGGGGGAGGGGAGACTGGGAAGGGGGAGGGGGGGAGGGGAGACTGGGAAGGGGGAGGGGGGGAGACCATGAAGGGGTGCTGATGACCCCGCGTACTTTGACAGGACCGTTGCCCCTTGCTGAGCTTTTGCTGAGGGCCAGTGAGAGAGAGAGA
>OY740826.1:5960753-5965753 GCA_963514005.1 Raja brachyura | reverse complement strand
GGGAGGGAGGGAGAGAGGCAGGGATAGAGAGAGACAGAGAGGGAGAGAGAGAGAGGCAGAAGAGGGAGGGGGAGGGAGCGAGGCAGGATAGAGAGAGAGAGAGGGAGAGAGAGAGAGGGAGAGAGAGAGAGGGAGAGAGAATACAGAGAGAGAGAGAGAGGCAGAAGAGGGAGGGGGAGGGAGGGAGAGAGGCAGGGATAGAGAGAGACAGAGAGAGAGAGAGAGAGAGGCAGAAGAGGCGAGGGAGGGGGAGGGTGGGAGGCAGGGATAGAGAGAGACAGAGAGGGAGTGAGAGAGAGAACACAGAGATAGAGAGAGGCAGAGGAAGAGTGAGAGTGTGGGAGGGAGAGTGGGAGAGGGGCAGGGATGAGTAAGTCAGTAAGTCTATTGGCCAAGCATTCACATACAAGGAATTTGCCTTGGTGCTCCGCCCACAAGCAACAACATGACGTACAGCGACAGTTACGAATGACTCGGAAAACACTGAACATTAATAATAATCAAACATTAGATACAGATACAGAGAGACGGAGAGAGAATGGTCCCGGGGAAAACATGCAAACTCCACACAACCAGCATCGAGCGCTGTGAGGCAGGGTCTCAGTGTGAAGGGGGCAGGTGAAGAGTAATTGAACGGGGGGGGGGGGAATAGTTGGCCAGCGGTCATCGTGCACTGAGTGCCCCCCCCCCCCCCCCTCTGTCTCCGGCAGGCATCCTCTTTGCCCTGAAGGTGATCAATAATGGGCACAGCTCCGATGGGAATATCCCAGGACCGTTCCACATCAAGAAGCGGGATGCCTGCTGGGCAGAACTGGTCCTGATCCACCTCCTCTCACCACGGTAAGCTCCCGCTGCAGGTCCGAACGTCATCGCGTGTACCGAGGTACAGGGAAAAGCTCTTGCCCCTGTCCCACTAACGCCCCTGTCCCACTTAGGAAACCTGAACGGAAACCTCTGGAGACTTTGCGCCCCCACCCAGGGTCTCCGTGCGGTTCCCGTTGGTTCCCGGAGGTTTTTGCCACTTTCGATCATTAGGGGACACTGACGAAAACCTCCGGGAACCGCACGGAAACCTTGGGTGGGGGAACGCAAAGTCTCCAGAGGTTTCCGTTCAGGTTTCCTAAGTGGGACGGGGGCTTAACCAGCCAGCGCAAACACAACACATGGTTACAATCGAGCCGTCCACTTAAGGTCATGAGGAACAGGAGTAGAATTAAGCCATTTCCTTGTTCCCCATAATAAATTCACCCAATAATTTCGCCCACTAATCTCCTATGTGGGACCTTATCAAATGCTTTCTGAAAGTCCAGGTACACCACATCCACTGGCTCTCCCTTGTCCATTTTCCTAGTTACATCCTCAAAAAATTCCAGAAGATTAGTCAAGCATGATTTCCCCTTCGTAAATCCATGCTGACTCGGACCGATCCTGTTACCGCTATCCAAATGTGCGGCTATCTCATCTTTTATAATTGACTCCGGCATCTTGCCCACCACCGATGTCAGGCTAACTGGTCTAGAATTCCCTGCTTTCTCTCTCCCGCCTTTCTGTAAAAGTGGGATAACATTAGCTGCCCTCCAATCCACAGGAACTGACCCTGAGTCTATAGAACATTGGAAAATGATCACCAATGCGTCCACGATTTCTGGAGCCACTTCCTTAAGTACCCTGGGATGCAGACCACCAGGCCCTGGGGATTTATCAGCCTTCAGTCCCATCAGTCTACCCAACACCATTTCCTGTCTAATGTGGATTTCCTTCAGTTCCTCCGTCACCCCAGATCCTCTGGCCACTAGTACACCAGGAAGATTGTTTGTGTCCTCCTTAGTGAAGTCAGATCCAAAGTACCTGTTCAACTCATCTGCCATTTCCTTGTTCCCCATAATAAATTCACCTTCAGTCTTCAAGGGTCCAACGTTGGTCTTAACTAATTTTTTCCTCTTCACATACCTAAAGAAGCATTTACTATCCTGCTTTATATTCCTGGCTAGCTTACCTTCGTACCTCATCTTTTCTCCCCGTATTGGCTTTTTGGTTATCTTCTGTTGTTCTGTAAACGTTACCCAATCCTCTTGCTTCCCGCTCATCTTTGCGACGTTGTACTTCTTCCCTTTTCTGTTCCTGACGTCCCTTGTCAGCCACGGTCGCCCCTTACTCCCCTTGGAATGTTTCTTCCTCTTTGGAATGAACTGATCCCGCACCTTCTGTATTATTCCCAGAAATGCCTGCCATTGTTGTTCCACTGTCATCCCTGCTGGGGTATTTTTCCAGTCAACTTTGGCCAGCTCCTCCCTCATGGCCCCATAGTCCCCTTTGCTTATCGAGTCTACTCCGCCATTCAATCGCGGCTGATCTATCTCTCCCTCCGAACCCCATTCTCCTGCCTTCTCCCCCTAACCTCTGACACCCGTACCAATCAAGTATCAATATGATAAGGGAATAACATTCAGTGGAAGGTAAAGCCGGCAAAGTCCGATCAAAGATAGGCCGAGGGTCACCAATGAGGTAGATAGTAGTTCAGGACCGCTCTCTGGTTGTGGTAGGATGGTTCAGTTAACATAGAAACATAGACAATAGGTGCAGGAGGAGGCCATTCGGCCCTTCGAGCCTGCACCGCCATTCAATATGATCATGGCTGATCATCCAACTCAGTATCCCGTACCTGCCTTCTCTCCATACCCCCTGATCCCCTTTAGCCACAAGGGCCACATCTAACTCCCTCTTAAATATAGCCAATGAACTGGCCTCAACTACCCTCTGTGGCAGAGAGTTCCAGAGACCCACCACTCTCTGTGTGAAAAAAGTCCTTCTCATCTCGGTCCTAAAGGATTTCCCCCTTATCCTTAAGCTGTGACCCCTTGTCCTGGACCTCCCCAACATCGGGAACAATCTTCCTGCATCAAGCCTGTCCAACCCGTTAAGGATTTTGTAAGTTTCTATAAGATCCCCCCTCAATCTCCTAAATTCTAGAGAGTATAAACCGAGTCTATGCAGTCTTTGTTCATACGACAGTCCTGACATCCCAGGAATCAGTCTGGTGAACCTTCTCTGCATTCCCTCTATGGCAATAATGTCCTTCCTCAGATTTGGAGACCAGAACTGTACGCAATACTCCAGGTGTGGCCTCACCAAGACCCTGTACAACTGAAGTAGAACCTCCCTGCTCCTATACTCAAATCCTTTTGCTATGAAACATCTGATAACAGCTGGGAAGAAACTGTCTCTGAATCTGGAGGTGTGTGTGTGTGCGTTCGTTTTCACACTTCTGTACCTCTACGTGAAGATGGAAGACAGACACAAAATGCTGGAGGAACTCAGCGGGTCAGGTAGCATCTCCGGAGAAAAGGAATAGGTGATGTTTCAGGTCATCCTATCGAAAAGACAGACAGGTGGGCAGAGGGGGTGGGGTAGCTCTGTTGGTGAGGAATGAAATTGAGTCCCTTGCAAGGGGTGACATTGAAACAGGAGATGTGGAGTCAGTATGGATGGAACTAAGGAATTGTAAGGGTAAAAAGATCCTAATGTATAATGTGGATAAATGTGAGGTTATCCACTTTGGTGGCAAAAACAGGAAAACAGACTATTATCTAAATGGTGGCCGATTAGGAAAAGGGGAGATGCAGCGCGACCTGGGTGTCATGGTACACCAGTCATTGAAAGTAGGCATGCAGGTACAGCAGGCAGTGAAGACAGCGAATGGTATGTTAGCTTTCATAGCAAAAGGATTTGAGTATAGGAGCAGGGAGGTTCTACTTCAGTTGTACAGGGTCTTGGTGAGGCCACACCTGGAGTATTGCGTACAGTTCTGGTCTCCAAATCTGAGGAAGGACATTATTGCCATCGAGGGAGTGCAGAGAAGGTTCACCAGACTGATTCCTGGGATGTCAGGACTGTCTTATGAACAAAGACTGCATAGACTCGGTTTATACTCTCTAGAATTTAGGAGATTGAGAGGGGATCTTATAGAAACTTTCAAAATTCTTAAGGGGTTGGACAGGCTAGATGCAGGAAGATTGTTCCCGATGTTGGGGAGGTCCAGGACAAGGGGTCACAGCTTAAGGATAAGGGGGAAATCCTTTAGGACCGAGATGAGAAGGACTTTTTTCACACAGAGAGTGGTGGGTCTCTGGAACTCTCTGCCACAGAGGGTAGTTGAGGCCAGTTCATTGGCTATATTTAAGAGGGGGTTAGATGTGGCCCTTGTGGCTAAGGGGATCAGGGGGTATGGAGAGAAGGCAGGTACGGGATACTGAGTTGGATGATCAGCCATGATCATATTGAATGGCGGTGCAGGCTCGAAGGGCCGAATGGCCTCTACTCCTGCAACTAATTTCTATGTTTCTATGTTTCTATCCTAATGAGACTTATCTGCAGGCCCCCAAACAGTAGCCTGGACATCGGGTGCAAGTTGAATCAGGAATTTAAATTGGCATGTTGGAAAGTTAATGCTACTCTTGGGAGATTTTAACTGGACTGGACCCCAAGAAAGGGACTTTGTACAGTGCCTTTGTGATGAATTCTTAGAGCAGCTTGTCTTGGAGCCTACCAGGGAGAAGGCAGTTCTGGATTTGGTGTTGTGTAATGAACCGGATTTGATTTCAAGGGAACTTGAGGTGAAAATGCCATAATATGATAAGTTTTAATCTGCATTTGGAGAGGAAAAAGGTAAAATCGGAAGTGCCAGTATTATCTGAACAAAGGGGGCTATGGGGCCATGAGGGAGGAGCTGGTTAAAGGGGACTGGAAAAATACCCTCTAGCAGGGATGATAGTGGCAGGTGTTTCTGGGAATAATACGGAAGGTGCAGGATCAGTTCATTGCAAAGACCCTTCTTCAGACTGGAGATCGAAGGGCCTGGATTGCAAGCTGTTTCACTCTGTGGGACAGGCAGCATCTCTGGAGAGAAGGAATGAGTGACATAGATACATAGAAATTAGGTGCAGGAGTAGAGGCCATTCGGCCCTTCGAGCCTGCACCGCCATTCAATATGATCACGGCTG